>RJWT010024155.1:0-16572 GCA_004365215.1 Cuniculus paca | reverse complement strand
GTGCTGGAGAAAGAAAAACTGGAATCAAAAGATGCCAGTGTAGCAAACTGTTGCTGGCTGGGTGAAAAACAAGACTGAGAAATGCTCACGGGAAGGGAAACACACCTGCTTCTTTTCCTTATCCTGCCTCCTAGCCACCCTCCAATGTCCCTTTGGCACAGTCAAACAAGGGAAGTCACAATGTGGCTGCAAGGTCCCATGGTCAGAATCACAAAGAGAGAGAAGGGCATACCTGAACTTGAGAAATAATGCTCTAAAAAGTAGCATGTCCGACTTTGAAATATGGTTTGCTTTTTTAGGAGAGTGTTTCAAAAACTCTAGTTTTAATGTGTACCTATTCCCCCCAGGGAATGGCATTTGATTTACCCTCCCCCAGGATCATAGTTCCAAATGCCACTGATTCTTCTGAAGATGCTCTGTTTAAGCTGTTTATTCTGCTCAGTAAATAAAGCAAAGAATCACAAAGATCCAGTCTTTCAGCTATAGCAAACCAAAAAATCAAAGGCTCAGTCAAGTAACATCTTCAATAAAACCCATATCAAAAAAAAGTAACATTATGATGCTACTAATAAATATATTTAATTACATAACATAAATTGTTCCACTATTTAAAAAATATTAGAATTATTTGAATGCTCACTACATGGCAAACCCTGAACTAGGTGATTTATGTATCATTATTTTTAATATCTTTAGACCTATTATTAGCTCCATTTTACTGGAGAAATGATAACTTCTACAGATTAGGCATTTCATCCAAAATGTTAGCATTATTGAATGGCAATGCTAGCATATAACCTGGTCTGAATGTTTCCAGTGTCTGAAATCTTTGATCAATAGCTCATGGTTTTCATTGCTCACTGCTTGGAAATTTACAGAGAATATTTGCAAAAATAGATCTTGAAATATGCTAAAGTAGTGTGTTTGGTTATGCACTGGGACTGGAACCCAGAGGCACTCTATCACTGAACTACACCCAATTTATTTTATTTTTTTATTCTGAGGCAGGGTTTCATTAAGTCACCTACACTGTCCTCAAACTGGTGATACTGCCTCAGTCTCCCAAGTACCTTGGAGCTGCAGGCCTGTACCACAGTGACCAGCTAAGGCAAGATCTAAATTATAGCTTTAGCAAATTAAATTTTAAAATTGCACAAAAAAATACACTTGATTCATATAGTTCTAATTTTAACACTTTGTGAAATTTAAACCTAACAAAAACTAAGAAGGAAAAATGGTTTCAGAATTATCAAAAGTAATGTGACAAAGTTCATATAAATATTGTAACAGAGACTTATAATCTACCCATCAAAATCTATTCTCCCTTTATTCCAGAGAACTGAGTTAAACTACATTTCCTATGTTCCTTTGCAATTACATGCAGGCACATGACTGAGTTCTAGATAGTATAGTGCTAATATGAGTGATGTGTGGTAGTTGCTAAACTGGTCCATAAAACTTCCTATCATCATTTCTTTATTTTTCTTCTCTTCTTCAAGGCAGGTGCAGATAACATCAGAGTTCTGCAGGACAGAGGTAACCTGAGTTTGAAGAGCCCCAGATAGCTAGGTTATCCAAAGAAAGACAACTGCATGGTGACCTCAGCCTCATCCTAGGCTCTTCTCTATGTGAACAATAAACTCTTGTTATGACTAAGTCATTTCATATTGGAGTATATTTGTTTCCATTACTTAATTTATTATCTCAAGTATGCATGAATTTTAGTAATTGAGATAATAAACAATACTAATTATTCTAGCCACTAATATTTATTAAACTCTTACTATAATGTCAGGAATGATGCAAACACACAAAGATCTTGCCAGGCCATCTCTCAGAGATTCTCTACATGGCACACAGTACGGATTAGCCTACTTAAAGATTCTGTGGTTCAAGTTAGACTACAAGAAGAAAACCAGAAAATTAATCTGTGAATAAGACTATTGACAGAAGCAAGAACTGAGAGCAAATAGCTTAGCTCCAAAAGAAGAGGTATAAAGCAAACCATGTAAGGAAAAATGCATCTGAGGCCAACTGGTATAGGGCTGTATTTCCACCAACCTTACAATTTATGAGGGAACTGCATATAATTGTGTCTTTCAACAGTTGATGTTTATAATGATGACTAAGTTATCAAAAATTAAATCATATTCCCTGGCTCAGTTTAAGAAAGAAGGAAGATGTTACAGTATGCCTGTTAATATTTTCCTACTGATATGATCAACATAAAAAATTCTGCTACATAAAGATGTGTTTTGCAACTCATAACAGCTAAATCTTGGAAGCAGCCCATATATCCATCAACAGATAAATGGATAAAGAAAAAGTGATATTTATACACAATGGAGTACTAGTCTGCCATAAAGAAGTCTAAAGTCATTTGTAGGAAAATGGATTTACCTTGAGACCATAATGGTAAGTGAAATAAATCAGACACACAACCTTAAATATCACATGATTTGTCTTACATGAGAAACCCAAAGCCTAAATAAAGAGCAAAGTAAAAATCAGATGATAGGAAATGAGAAGACATATCTTTTGTAAAAGGGAAGGAGACCAAGAGATGGAGGGAAAGGAATGAGGGAAACAAGATGAAAAAAGAATTTAGACATGTTATGTACATGGACCAACTCTCCACAATGAATGTAATCATTATGCACTGGAAACAAGAATTAAAATAAAAAATTTAAAATAAACATGTGTTGTTATTAGCTTGAAAGTTTACTTATATGAATAAATAACAAATTTCTAAATGGTGGTAAGTTACTGTTCATTTATCTGAGAAGCCATCTTTGAAATTTCATAACTGTAACAGCTGTCAGAAGCACAGATAGGATATCGACTTAATACAGTGCCATGGATCAGGAATATCTCCATGTTTCAGTGTATCCCCATTTTATAGGAAACAACCTCTTCAGCTGATGTGTCACAAGAGTCATTTCCACAGCCTGTAGCTTAGGCTCACATTCTGCATTTGCTCACTCTCCTGCTGTCACTCTGGGCATGTACTATGAACCAGGTAATTGATCTGTGATCTGGGCCACTTTCCTGCTGGTATTATTAATGGGCAACTACCAACTAGTGCTGTACAATCAACCTGGGGTAGAATTTGGGTTACAATGGCTTTCCATGCCTGAGAAATGCATGCTTTAATTTCCCTTCTATGTTAACACTGGGAATGCATATAAAAGGAGATACCTGTTCATGTTACTGATTTAATAAAGAAGCTATTATTTGCTTTGCAATAGCAATACTTGTACTAGCAAATGTGCACTTATGACTCTAAACAGCCAGCCGGTTGAAATAAAAGACTGACTATGAAAATATCAGGAATGGGAAACAATTACAACTGCAGAGCAGATAAAAGAAGCAACTTCCACCTACATGCCAGGGAAGTGTCAGGAGAGTGCAAATTTGGTAATCACATTCTTCTAGTCCCTCCCTCCAAATGCACTGAGGCCCATAAACAGTCAAATCCATTATTCACAAGATAAAGGCCAAGAAAAAAACTAAAACTATTATATCAGGCAGTGCAGTCTTACTTGGCAAAACATATGACTGATGCCCTTTATGACACCACAAATCTTGTGGGTTTTTTGTTTCTTTGCACATGTATACACTAAACAGCTGTCACTTCTTTTTATACCTGTTATGAATTTTTTAAAAGTGCTATCAAAGCACTTGTTTTACTGTCTTTTTACTGTCTTTTATTTTTCCCTTTTACAGTGGGTCTCAGAGAAGCCTGGCTGCACACCCTAAAGCTCATTTGGTAGGGGAGGAATAAAGTCCAGCCATGTGCACAATCTCTGGGGGACACAGGATATTTGTATGTGGTTTAAACTGTGGGGAGTCAAAGTAAAAACTCTCACAATTGAAAATAATATCTAAAAATATTTTACCCTTAATATAATCATGAAAATATTTTACTATTAGAGTAAAATGCATAAATTAGAGGATTTTCTTCATTTTAATATTTTAAAATATTTTATACCTTTAAATGAAACTGCATATGCACATGGAAAACTAAACAAATTGTAAGTATAAAGCTTAATAAATTTTCACTAAACATGCATGTGACCACCATTCAGATTAAAAAAATAGAACATGACTAACAAGTAGAATTTCTACCTTCTAACAGAAGTCATTACCCTTCTCAAATTATTTCAAATAAATGCTTACTTTACACAATCCTGATATTAAAGTATCTCAAAGGGAACTCCCAACCCAAGGAAAATTGCAGTGAGGGAGCCCTATACCATGTCTACCCAGACCTTTGGACTACAACGCTGATTGAACACTTAACTGTCAGGCAGTTTTTGAATGCTTTCTACACAGTTCATCCTGCAGTCATTTCTGAGCAATCAGCATAAACTCACATGATCTTACAAAGCAGATGAAGTTCAATAAAGGAAGAGAGAAAGAAGAGTGGAAAGGGTGAAGCTTGACTTCCTTGGGTTCAAATTTCATATTTGCCATTCACTAAGGACAAAAAGAGTCCTTCTCATGATAGTAACTATAAATAGGATATCAGTTGCTGTACAATCATGCTCAATTCATTAAAGCCAAGTGATATCACGCAAATTATTTCATTTCTAGAAAGCATTATTGTGGTAAATTACTGAGAAAATATCTATACTTTTTCCACATCTATTTCCTATCCCTTGCTTAATGATGGCTGTTTTCCAGGGACAAATCTCTTACGATTTGTACTAATCCATCTCTTCTTGAATTAGTATACTCTTTAAAATCCCACTGAAAATAGCACAAGTTTAGACAACTACTGTGTCATCAAAAGAATACTACTTTTCCTAAATTTTACCTTGAGCAAATTTAGTACTTATATTAAGGTCTTTTAAGTCATCTCTAATTATGAAAAAGGTGAGAGGGAAATTTAATGGTGGAATTCTGAGAAGGAGCCAGGTTATCCTTCCCATCACTTTCACTAGTACATATCACCTTTGCTAGATTTGAGAAGTACTCACTTACTGAATCCTTGGCAAAATTTCTCATGACCAACAGTGAGTTCAACCACTCATCAAGGGAGCCAAGTTTAACTTTCTCCCCCAAAATATAATACAGAAGTGAAACAATCAGATGCAGTTGGCAGCACCTTTCAGTCACCTGACTATGATTTACTCTTTCTCCATTCTACCTTCATGTTATCTATCATACTAGATGAGGCCTTTCTCTGTGCACAAGTCTGAGCTACATACAAGCTCAACAGTATCTTCACTGAAATTCTAAAATCTAAAAAGCTCTGAAGAGCAAAATTTCTTTTTTGTAAATAATTTGGAGGCAAACTTTTCTTTAATTTGAAGGTATTTCATGGGGGTGGGGAGTGGGAAACTTTTTTCTGAATTGGGATGTTCTGTGGAAGTATTGATGTGCTTGCTTAAGAAGAGCTGGCCCAGATTCAGTTGGCAGTGACACATTATTTATGGCAACAGTACATATGATCTTAACAAAAAACTTGAAAAAGTTTGAATTTTGGAATACACCTAGTCCCAACAATGTTGGTTGAAGGACTTGGGATCTACACTAGGCTTACAATAGACTTTGTACACAAACTCTGAGAGTTTACCCTCCACTTTGAATTATTTTCAAGGGATGGAAATCAAAACAAAGGGACCTAAGTTTTCACCTACTAGAACAGTCACAGTGTAGCAAGATGAAAGAGGATACAGGGAAGTAAGAGTTCACATATGATCTTGGTGAAAATGTATGTTGCTGCAAATTTTTGAAAGGTTGTATACATAATTCTCTTTGAGAACTTTCATCCACCAATTCACTGCAGAATATCTTATGGAAAAAGTTAAAAGCAAAGTATTGTATGACGAGGATATACCATATTGAAAATAACAGAGAGCCAGGTGTGGTGGTACACTCCTGTAATCCCAGCACTCTGGAAGCTGAAGCAGGAGGATTGTTACAAGTTTGAGACCAGCCTGGGCTACAAAGTGAGCCCAAGGCCAGCCTGAACTGCATAGCGAAACCCTGTCTCAGACAAAAAAATAAATAAACACATAAATAAATAAATGAAAATAATAGAGAAATGTAAGGCACAAATAATTTAAAAGTTTACTAGTAAGAGACTGGTTATATAAATTTTGATATAACTACACAAAATAATATAAAGCAACCTTTAAAAAATGAAAATGCTGTGGATTGGTATACTGTATAATGATATGGAAAATTCCTCAAGATATATTTTAAAATGCAACAAGCATCTTGTAGGAAGATACATAAAAAATAGCTATATATAATTTTCATAATTTCTAAGGATACACTTATATTCTAGGTTGGCAACTTTCTCTTTATACACACTTTTTTTTTTTTTTTGTTACTGGAAATCAAACTCAGGACCTCACGCTTGCCAGGCAGGTTGTGTGTCACAGAGCTACGTCCCCAGCCTACACACACATTATTTATGGAAAACATCAGGTGGCAATGGTTGGGATGAGAAAGAAAGAAGGCTTCTTTTCTTTCTTTCTGGTGTATTTTTGTTTTTGTTTGTGCACGTTTTACTGTTTTTCTTTCCTCTGTACATGTTCTGTTCTGTTATTATTGGTTCTCAGGTCATTTGTGTAATTCTTACAGCCTCAGCTACACTAAAGGTTGTCCATGCCTTTTCTGAGAATAGAAGTGGTACGAGGGGAGGCCTCTAGTCACCACAGATCCCTGTCACTTTCTGGTTAATCTTGATTTCCACTGATTTTTAGATCAGAACCCCTAGATGACATAATGGAATTCTGGAGATGACCTTCTGCCAAATAAATCTGATAATCATCTCTAAATACTCCCACATTGTACCCTAAGCAAGGCATGTTAACTATATTTTGGTCTTTCTAATCCAATTGCATACTCTGCCTTAGCTTTGAGTATAGCACTAAAAGTCAATAACCATCTGTGATTGATGAATAGAGTAAAACTGAACCTGAGTGTAATAACTCAAGTTCTTTCACTTCCCATCTCTCCATTTCACTTGGCATGCAGGAGATAGTATCAGTCTTGGTATATGATGACCTGTGCACTGTGCCCTTTAACACTTTTTGAGTGGTTATGAGAAGGTCCTACTTTAAATGAGATATTATCCATAGGATGTAAACTTCTATTGTTTCCCTGAAATTCACCCTTAAAATGTAACTCTGTTCTAAACTAACCTGGTATTGCAATTGATAAGAAAGGAAATAGCAAAGAGCAGAGACTACCACTTCTGTCCAGTAGAAATATAAAACACAGTGAAACAATTTGACGACTGGTTCTACTACTGGCATAAACACATATTCTTAAGGATCAGATGCCTGACTCTATTTCTGATACTATTATTCTTTGCTTAAAGTCTGCTTTGCTGTTTCTAAATTATTCATTTTCAAATATAGTACTTACAAAGGCATCTAAGTACATTCTGTCTTTCAGGTAAAGCCTGTATCTAGAACATTCTTCATCCTGATGTTTATAAGGAGGGCCTCTTTTATTTAGATTACAATTTAAATTGCACCTAGATTTGTTCCACTAACCAGGCACTGTCATTTTCAAATTATCTGTATATTACTTACCATAATTTATGGTTTTCACTTGCTAATTATTCAACTGCTATTGGTTTGTCCCCCATCACAGAATATAAATGTTTTTCTTTTTTTTTTTTTTGTACCAGGGATGGAACTCACGACCTTGCAGTTACCAGGGAAGCACTTCAGCCACTGAGCTAAATTTCCAGAATATAAATGTTTTAAAAAATGGAAATATTTTCTGCTTTGCATTATACCCAAAGTGACTGTCACTTTGGAGGGATGTGATAATCAATGGAAGAGAGAAAAAATGCACACTTTCTCTTACCTCTCATCCTCTAGAAGGGTAGCCAAATGTTCTGGTGGTGCAAAAGGCAAACTTGACACGCTTTTGGTTAGTAGAAAAAATGGCCAAGTGAAACCAGGAAATAATGTTTTAAACTGAATAGAGACTCATCACCAAAGCACCCCATAAGGCAAAGCATTGAGGAACAGCCACTGAAGCCTTCCGGTGCTTTCCTTCATGACTCTGAGTCGGGGGATTGTGCTCTCAAATGGAGGGAAGTCAGCACAGGTGAGGGTCAGCCAGACTAAAAACACTTCTCAGATGCACTGCCCTCAGATCTGTCCCTCATTACCAAGCACTAGAGAAGTGAAAAAGAGACAGAAAAGGCTGAAATGGCAAACTCCAATAACCATGGACAGGCAGGCATCAATAAAGTCTTTCCACAAATGTTGAAGCATCATCTACAGAATTGAAAGCTTTTTCTTTTTATCCTGAAAATTCTCATGAGAAAGTTAGAGGAAAATTGACAGTAATGTAAAAATGTTAATAGTATAATAATATCTAAGAAGATATAATTTGATTCAATGATACATATGCATCTTAATCTTCGTATTTTTCAGATGAACTTTTTCCCCCTGGTAGGCTGTTCTTTTCCAAGACATTACAAATGAAAAGCTTCACTCAGAACATTTCCATTCTGTTACATTAAAATTTCTTTTTTGAAACTTTGTCTTGGCAATTTAGCCTTCCACTTAATGCCATTTTGCATAAGGAAACCTACAGATGTCCAGAATGAACTTTCTATGAAGCCAAGGGGTTGTGGGAAAGCACATTTTTTTTCTCTTACCATATTTGCTTCTAGGCTTCCCACATCCAGTCATGACAACTTAATCATCTCATCTCAGGGACTCATCTTAAATACATTCTTTGTGCTAGGCACAAGGCTACATGCCTAGGGTACAGCAGGGAATGGACCCAGGACCCCACTTTCACAAGGCTGACATTCCAGCTGTTAGAAGTAAAGATGCCGCTTCGGGCATCTTTAAATATTTTAAGGGTTGTGGCATCCTAAATATTTTAGAAAAAAAAAAAACATTTTAAAACATTCCTTTAACAATAAGCCTAATGCAATGAAAAACAATTTGAACTGGACTCAGGGTTGATGTTGAGGAGCATAATGTATTGGGCATTAAAGAGCTCCTTTACTTAGGACTAACAATAATAATTAAAAACATATGTTAAATGCATAGGGATCAGCAAGCTTTTTGTGAAAAACAAGACAGTAAATACTTTAGGCTTTGTGGGCCAAGAAGTCTTTGTTGCAACTATATAATTTTTTTCATTCTGGCAGAAAATCAGCTATAGGCCATGTGTAAGTAAATGATGTTGATTGTTCCCATAAAAGTTGATTCACAAAACAGGGTACTGGCTGAATTTGGCACACTGGCTGTAGTTTGTTGATTCCAATCTGGGTTCATCTTTTCTCAGCAATCCTTTATGATGAATGAACTGAGCCTTGTATGGGTGGATTTCTTTGCCCAATGTTACCTGTGTAAGAATTGCTCGATTCTCTGTGCATCCCTAACTTCATGTTGATAGTGAATGAAGTTCAAGAAGCAGAAAAATAAGCATGGGTGGTATAATATGATCGAGGTCCCTAACCTATAAGATACTACTATATTTGGTAAATTTCTATAATTAAGAGAAGTGGATCAGTTAGAGCTGTGTAGCTATGGAAATCTCTCTGGTGATTGTGGGCTGGAAGAATTCCTGGCCTGTAATACAAGCCCTCTTTTCCACTATCTACCTTTCTCTACTCTCTCCTCAGGCCTTACCTCTATCTTCACTTCAGGGAAAAGTCTTCCCAGATACTTCAGGCACATGCAGAATCTCATTCTACAGTGTCCCCTCCACCGCTGTTGAAATCACACAGCACTGGGTGCACACTTTTCTGCATGTATATTATACTTTATTAAAATTAGATAAATAAAATTGACAGTACTTATATGGAATATGGCACGATGGACTGAAATTCCAAAGGGTTATCTATGAATAACTCAAGGACAGGGACAGTTTCCCCATTTAATTTCCATTCTGTTCTAACCCAACGTTAGCATGTGGTACCTGCTCAGAATTCATGAGTTAAAGTAGGGCAGGATTTCCATAAGCATAATGGGAGATGAAAATCCATTCTCCTGAGGGAGAATCGTCTATAATTCACGAAATCGATGTGAAACTGAGCATAACAAAGGAAGTAAAGTGAGGGGCTGAGCTCAGTTGGACTTAGGACCTGTCTAGAGAACATCCAGGATTCTGTTGTCATTTTACTGGAGCGTTGCTCTCCATGGAGTAACATTTTGTGGTTGCATAATTGGAAAATATTTTTATTGCAATATTTCTATAATCAATGTTAGTAAAATTGATTTTCTCTTCCCTACCAATGATGAAAGCATATTATTATCTTATAAAAACATTCAAGTAACCACCTAACTCTTTTCAGGTGGCTCTCTTTTCAGCAGTATCTGGAGATTTGCACTGACTAGATTTCTATTTTATCCATGCTTCTTATCATGCCCTCCTCCCTTTTTTTTTTTTTTTAAGAATTAGATTCTTTTCCAGTTTCTCTGCTTTAAGTGGTTGGAGTCAGTGATCAAATAGATTTGGTTCATCTCCGCGAAGAATCTCAGCAAACTGCATCTTAAACTACATATCATTTTATTTGAATGAGTCGTTGAGTTGCAGCATAACAATGGAAACATAATGGGCAGATTCTTCACTGAATTGTCATGGATTGTTCTACTCTATCTTTCAAATCATTTGTACCCTTTTGGCTAAATTGCTACAAAATCTAATAGGTACAACCCATAAAAGCAAGGTTACTAAGGTTTGGGAGACCTCCTTTTATTTCCAGCTATCAGTAAGTAGTAAAGTTTCTTGTGTCCCTTTTATTGAGTCCTATAGGCAGGGAAAGCTGAGGGGTTTCAGGTAACTGGAAAAGAAACATCTTTTTATAGCTCATTTCACCTCATAGTTGATGAAACAGTTACAAGGCATTTTCCTACTGCAGGGCCTGTGCTTTTGTGATAATGTCATGACCAGTGTCTGTGAATACATTAGTCCTTCCAGAAGCCTCAACTGGCAGATATTTACATGCAGGACTCACCCCCTCTTGAGATACCAGAAAGTGAAGCACAGCCACCCAACTCTGGTAAAAGTGACTAACTCGTCATTTTCTCCACCATTTCTTGTTGTTTTCCCCCAGTGTGTTTAGTACATTTTAAAGCATAGGTTGCTCACTACGTGAAGGAAAAAGAAAAAATCAAATGACATCAACATCAATCTCAAGGTCAAATAGTGGTTTAAAATGGTACAAAGAAAATGAATAACTTATTAAATTAAAGGGGGATATTTTCTTTATATCATGGACATTTTAGAATTGGTGACTAATGAGTAAAGTCAAACAGCTGGACAATTTATGCTATCTGCACAATAAATTCAGACACATTTATTCCCATCTTTTCCCACAGTATCTCCAATGGTCTTTAGCCTTGCATAAGTACTTCTCTTTCTCCCTTCTTAGTGCTTCAAACAAGTTCTCAATTTAAAGAATTACATTCCATTAACTCCTTGGCCATCCCGATACCCTGGAATCTTAATTCATTCACAAACCATTGTCATAAGGATGAATAAAACCTAGCCCAAGCAGCCACTGAGTGAAGTTCAGTGGGTATAACTTGAAAAATATGATAAAAACCATCCACATCAAATGAACATGCAACATTAGGGAAATTAGTTAATATACTGAGTTACTTAAAATTATAATATTTAAACAATAATTGCAGTAGCAGGGAAATGATGCCCGTAAGTAGCCCGGTAATGGGAAATAGGCAGGAGAGAAGTCACTTTGCCATCTATAACCCAGTCTCTTTGCTTCCTAGGCAGGAGCGAAGGCCTGCTCTCTGCCACAAGTGCAGTACTGTTTGGAAGATTTCAACCACATGGAGATTTGCAGGAGAAAATAAAAGGTGCCAGCTAAGAAGACATCACCCTTAACTTCAAAGCACAGGAAGGAAGGACTGTAAATGCTCAAGTGAAGTCAGATGGCAGTACTTATTGCTTTCCTTTTTCTCCAGAGACCAATTTCTGCCTTTTCCTTTCTTTCTTTTTGATAGTGCAGTACTCTAGCCACCCTCAGAAAGATTCCAAAATCCTCCCTCAGTTTTTTATTCCTGCTATTGGCAACCTACACCACCAGGAAATCCATCTTTTACCATAAACCTAAATGCCTTTTACTGTCGTTTGCGTTTAAATATAACCCAAATATATTTAAATATATTTCTCTTGAGCTCTGGCTTGGGTAAAAAATAGCAGACAGCTGGTCACCATGTTCCACATCATAAACCTGTTGGGAGGATGTGTGGCCAAGGGGTTCAGCTTGAACCAGAATCACTTGGAAAGCTTTCTCTTGCTCCACCCCCAGAATATGTGTTCTGTAAGCCTGGTATGGAACCGAAAAATTTGTATTTGTAACAAGTTCCCTGATGATGATATTTTGGTCCAAGGACTACACTTTGAGAAAGTTCTACCCACCCTAAATCAATTATAAATCTACTATCTCAAAAGCCCTAGCAATGGTTCCTAAATTTGCTGAATATCAGCATCATGTAATGAGCTTTTAAAAATCCATTGCATTCTATAGCAAGTAAATCAGAATGGCCAGGGAAGGAGTTAGACATCTGAATTGTATAAATGTCTCAGTGGTGGCCATATACAGAAAAGCTTAGGAACAACTGATCCTCAGGATGACGCTTTGAGCCCAAGGAGCGAGAAACATTAGACTAGAGACCAGAAGCAGCAAAGAGCAGCCCTAATTAACTGTGACTCTGGGATGATCCCTCTATTTTCCCAGTCCCTTTTTTTCTTTATCTGTCAAATGGGATAATTATTGTTTACTTCTCCAGCATCTGTAGGAAAAAAATATACCAGAAACAAAAGCCAAATGGTTTTGAAAATGAGGAAGTAGCCCTGAGATGTTATAAGGTATACCCGGGCAGCCAGTGCTCCCAAGGTTAAGGTGCCAGGGCCTTGGCATCAGGAAGACCTGGGTCAGAATTCTGACTCAGCATAACTCTGTGACCTCAGAAAATTTCTAACTTCTTGGTGATGCAGGTTTTTCTTCTGGAAAATGAGAATGACAATACCTTCCTCTGGGAGTTCTTCCAGTGTAATTTTGCTATTTCCTCAGGACACAGTTGGTGCTCAATAAATCACTATCAGGCAACATGTGATGAGTAGATAGTCTACATGTGTCATCACCCCTTACCTAAAGAAAGCACCTTCTTGGGGAAAGTTTAAATTACAGGTTAGTGATATTAATGCTGGTTAGGCTGGAAAACAGCATCAAAGAGATCTGTGATACAAGGGCAATGATGATTGTGAATGTGTGAAGAGTCAACTCAATTTAGTAACTCAATGGTGAGGTTTTAAGGCAGTGGAAGCATCCTTAGAAGTTAGGGGTCCTACCACCCTTTTCCTCCAGGTCTGGACAACGCTGGGTTGCACCTCCATATTATGTACTGAGTCATTAATGTGAACACAAGCACATATGGATCTGGTATTTGGCATTTTGTTTTGTGTAAAGATGTTTCTCCTGGATGAGACCATAAGCTCCTTAAATTTGAGAACGTTCACATTTTCCTCGAGCAGTTGTAGGATGACAATTTTGGGTGCTTAATAGTCATCAATTACTCATTATCCTCCACATCCCTTTTAATTTGTTCTCTGCAAAGCTTCCAGAACTTAAAAGCCATCTTTCTTCTTAAAAGCCTTCTAAGGTTTCCCACTGATTTAGGGATCCAGTTTAAACCCCTTAGTATAGTTTTCAGGGCTCTTTGTGACCTGGTCTGTGCTTACTTCCCTAAGATTGGCAGATGGGAAATATCCAGGGATTTGCTCTCATGGTGATGTAGGCTTGAAGTCCAGTTCAGTCTCTGAGGACCTGGGCACCTGTCATCAAGTCCTACAGTCTTGTTTAACTGCCTCTATTTTATGCTTATTGAAGTAGAACTAGACTGGGCATGGGGGCACATGCCCGTAATCCTAGCACTCTGAGAGGCTGAGGCAGGAAGGCTGCACATTAGAGCGCAGCCCTGGCAGTTTAATGACTTATTGAGACCCTGTCTCAAACTTAACAATTTTGAAAAGGGGAAGGGCTGGAATGTAGCTTAGTGTAAAGGTTCTGTTTTAACCCCTAGTACCCCTCCAAAACCCCCCACAAAACTGATACATGTTAAACGCCTGACGTATGACAGGCATTTTTAGAAATGTGAACTCATATAAATGAGTTAATTTCCTGGTATCCTTGCATGTGTAGCCCCTGTTCCAGAAAAGGTAAGATTCTAAGCCCTCTCTGCTACACCGTGCCTCTTTATCTTTGAATGGGCATATTCCTGTTCCTACCTCACCAACTTGGGAAGCTGTCACCTTTCAACAAACAGATGAATGATGTCACCTTCCATGATACCTCCCTACCCAGATAGTTGCCTCCCCTGGTGTCGTTGCTATCTTCGGTACTGGGTTCTGTCACACTCTTTAGTTCATGATTTTATGCCTGTCTCTCAACCTGCACAGAGGACTTCACAAGGATCAGGGACTGCTCTATGGACATTTAGCCAGACACACGATTCACACACTATAGGCAATCCACGTTAGCGACCAGTTTCCCTCTTCAGTTTCTCTTCTGTTATGTGAATAATTTCATATACAGCCTTCTATGCAATAAGTTCACAGAGGGTATCTCATTCTTTTGCTACCCAGAGACCTGAAGCAGCCACATCACTAAGTATGCTTTAGGACTAAAGCAGTTCATGCACCTCCTCAGACTTCCTGCATGAGAATCTGCATTTTAACATGACTCCAGGTCATCTGAATCCACATTAGTTTGAGAAAATCTGTTCTGAACACCACAGCACCCCCACCCAAGGCACACAGACACAGGAGGCATTTGATCAATGAACGAGATGATTTGTTATTGTCTTAGGTACTTTTCTCTTGTTGCTGAGACAAAACACCCAGCACCCAAAGTTAAAAGAGGAAAGGTTTATTTCAGCTCACAGTTTGTAAAGGTTTCAGTCCATAATCGGCTGGCCCCAAGATAGGGTGGCATGGCAGAAGGTCATTGCAGAGCAGTTAGGGGGTAGCAGAAGACAAGCAGCAGCAACAACAGAAAGCAATAAATGACACAGCAGCCCTCTTTCTGTCCCTTATGTCCTATCCAGGCTACCCACTCTTTTTTTTTAATTTTGAAAAGAATACAACCAAACAAAACAAAACAGAGTAAACTCAATCAAAACAAAGGGATGAACATGGTACATGACTTTTAAACACGGTAAAAAGCAATCAGTAAGGCTACCATAATGCTTCTTGTTATCTGCAATATAACTGCCCATACCATCAGGGATAAGTAAAATCAAACAAAATACAACAAACTAAAACAGTAGAAACAAAACAAAACAAACAAAGCAGAACAATGTAAGCAATACAGAATTTCAAGATACTAGCAAAACAGCATTGGCTACCATAATATTTGTTATCTTCAGAATAGTTGCCTACACCTTCAGACATATTACAATCAGACCACACAGAATAGAGTAAAATCAATCAAAACAAAACAATGAAAGCAACACAGGGTTTCTAAACAAGATAATTGGACATCCTCGATGGCTGCAATTATATACTTTGTTATCTTTAAAATAGCTGTCCATGCCATCAAGTATAATAAAATCAAACAAATCAGAATAAAATGAAACTAATCAGAACAATGAATACAATCTGAATTTCAAATCATAATAATAGATTAAGAGTGGTCATTTCCTTCCCTTTTTAGATAATTCCTCCCCTTTGACTTTCCCAATATGTATTGTGCATTTTGGATCCCACTCATACCTTTAGTTTGTTATGCTATGAGACAACACAAAATTCACCCTTGTGACTCTGGCCCATTACATCCATGAGCACTATTACCAGTTGCCTCTATCTACCAACAAGAGGCTTAAGGTTATCTTCCTTTATAGCTGAGTAGGTTTCCACCACATAAAATACCATGTCTTTCTTATCCATTCTGCAATTAATGGGCAGGCTACCCCATTTTTTTTTTTCGGCTCCCTGTCACATAGGGCATTGTTCTCTCTCCTTTGACTTTCAGACTATGAATTTTCTTTCTAGCTAAATGTGTTTCTTGCATAGAGCATATTGATGGATCCTGTCTCCTGATCCACTATGCCTATGTTTCTTTCTATTGGTGCCTTGAGGCCCTCTTGCACTGCATTGTCTCAGCCATGCTATTTTCCTGCCATTGGCTCCCTATTTTTCCTCTCCATTCAATTGACTGGCCCCACTTGATGGTCCCCCTCTGTCATTGTTCCTGAGACCATGGTCCTTTTTCTCTCTCTCTAAAATGTCCTTTAGTAATCTCTGTAGGGTTGGTTTGGTAGTCACAAATTCCTCGAGTTGTTCTTTGTCATGGAAGTATCTTGTTTCTCCATTAATTTGGAAAGAAAGTTTTGCAGGGTACATCAGTCTGTTTTCTTTCAGGACTTGCATTACTTCACTCCAGCCTCTTCTTGATTTGATGGTTTGTGTTGAGAAGTCTGCTGTGATTCTGATGGGTTTTCCTTTATAGGTGATCTGTTTCTTTTCTCTAACAGCTTTTAATATTCTGTTCTTGAGTTGAATTTCTGGGATCTTGATTATTATATGTCTGGGTGTAGATTTGTTTTG
>RJWT010024154.1:0-16564 GCA_004365215.1 Cuniculus paca | reverse complement strand
ACCTTTTGCTTTTCTATCAGTTGTTTTTCTTTACCTGCTGCTCTTTATTCTTTTTCTTAATCTTTAAAACCAATCACATAGTCAGATTTTTCATTTTAATTTGTTGACCATTATGATAGGCATCCTCCAAGATGCCTTAAATGTATCTCTACCTCAGGTATCTGTGTCACTGTCCAATTCCCTTCCTTTGATGGTAAGTCGAGCCTACTGCCTCAGTTCTAATAAACAAAACATGGTAACAAATACAGAATGTCATCCCAAGATGAACATACAAGAGGACAATGCATTTCATTTTTCTTTGGCTCTTTTTGTTATTCCTTTAGGCGTGTACTGTGCTTTTGAGAAGATCATGTGGGTAGAAATTGTGTTTCCAACATCAGTCACTGGGGAATGAGCAATCTTGCAAGAAGGCCCTTACCGATTGAAGTTCCTGGTTGATACCTTGCTTGGTGCTCTGTGAGAGACACTGTGCCAGAGATCTCTGCTAAGCTCACCTGTACTATTGACCCTCTCAACCTGAAATAATGCTTATTGTAATAGGCCTCTGGGTTTATTATATTTTGCAGAAAAAGATAATTAATGCAACCCATATCCATTCATGTTCCTCTTTTCCATTGACTTTATTCTTGGAATCTCTTTAATGTTTTCTTTTTCTCTGTCCCAGTTGTTATGTAAACAGGTCTCAAATTTGTATGTGATGTTGAAAGCCATAAGAATCAGAAAATTTCTCTCCGTAATCTGAAAAGTCATGTATCTGCAAGCATAATCTGCATAATGGAAAGGTCAACATCTCTGGCTTTCCTTTGATGACACAGTTTGGTTAATATATATTTGTCATTTTTTTCAGAGATAATAATGGGCAGCCACTATCTTCAGAATAGTCTCTCTGTTTCTATGCAGAATAGGACAATGAAGGTAATGTTCCTCCTGCCATCAAAGATATTTGAGTGAAATTTAAAAAGCAGAAAATGCAATATCCCGCAGAAGGAAAATTTAAGGATCTTGGTGTGCTATGAAGACAGTCTGTAGACTACCTCCTGGATGGAAGATGCGGGAAGTCAGTCTTACCGAAGAACTTTGTGCAGTGATGGACTTCTATGTCCCTACACAATACTCTATGAACATACTGCTTGCCACTGAGACCTCATGTCTCTTTTTAACTTTTTAAAAATTTATTAGTACATGTTTGAAGTTCATGCAGTTTACATTCCTTCTGGGGAGTGGTCACATATGCATACGACAGTTTGCTTCTTTGTTTATTCCCTTGTCCACCTCCACATCTCCTTCCTGCTCCACTTTCCCTATTACATTCTTCATTCTTGTTGATATTATTAATCTTGTCTTATGTTAAGGCATATGATGTTTATATTAACCGAGGTTATTAGGTTCCTGTACACGGTATATCCTCATTCTACTTATTTCTCTTTCCCTTCCTGGTCACCTTTTGTACTTTTCCCTTTAGATAACTTCCCTGCTGCAAGATATTCATGCCCTTTCCCTCTTATATCCATCCTTTATTTTCTTTTTGTTTGCACATCGCTCTTACACTGCAGATACAGTCAGCTCCCACTTAATATGCAAGGACAAACTAAATTCTGCTCTTTCTGAGCCAACCTATACAACCTTACTTGTTAGATAACTGTTCATTCAATACTTCCTCAGTCCTCAGTAAATTTGTCTAGTTAGGCATTTCTCAAATCATTACTTTGCTGGTTCTTCTCCTAATCAAGAAAAGAACAATTAAAGGGAAAAGGTACAAATCACTATGCTAAAGTGTTAAGACTGATGAGCTAGATGATCATTAAAAGAGGGTTGTAGGACATAGAATGTAAGAACATGAAAGAAGTGTTCACTTTGTTGGGGAAAAAAAATGACCATTTGGGAAAAAGTAAGTTCTCTGTGGGGACCACCTCAGTATTTATTCCCAACATACTGTCCAATTCTCATTTTTTCCCATCAGTTGAAACTTGGAATTAAACTACATGTATATTTAGAATGCATCATGCATTACAGCCCTCAGGTTGAAATTCTTCCCACTTCCCCACTCCCCACCCACCAAAAAATCAGAGAAATGGGAACAAGGGACCAGAGCTAATCTACCTTTTTATTTGAGAGGAAAATATAATTTTCAATATTAGAGAAGGTAATTAATCCAAGGTTTTGTCTTTGTCATTTCAATTTGCTCTTATTATGAGGTACAGAATAGTTACTTAAAATCAACTCATTCTGTTTCCTTGTACTCTTGTTAAATGACTTCAGTCAAATCTCTTAAAAGATATCCCAGGTTTTAATATTAACAGTAAAAAAACCTCTGGGAAACTGAAGCTTTAAAAAAAATCAGATTGATACCGGTAATTTACATCCCTGAAAATCTGTCATAATAGCTCATTCAAAACAAAAGAATATGTTGGAAACAGACTACATTATTGACAATAGGACAATGGTATTGCTCATTACAGATCAGCCCAGTGAATTTTGAATTCCTAGGCAACCATTAAAATGACAATTAGAAAGACATAAACATAAATGTGGAAAAGTTTAGAATCTGTTATTAATAAAAACAAGATTATGCTCAATTATATGCAAACCATAATTATAACTATAATTTATATTTGCTGATGAAAAAGAAAAGCTAAATAGAAAATGAATCAATTTCTGATTTAAGATGCGTTTTTTAAAAGTTTTAAGACAGTTTTTCTCACTCCTGAGTTGAGGGTCTGATTATTACTTTAGTGAGACTAAATGCTAACTTGATCACTGTGTGAGGTATTGTCATTCCCCTACCCTCTACCTATGCTGGTACAATTTCCCCAGTTGTGGCAAAACAGTCTCTAGAACTTGCCAAGTGTTCTCAGGGGAAGGCAACAAAATCCCTCCCCTAGACAAAAATGAGTATTTTAATGCAGTGTTTTTGTTATTTTTTTAGTATTAATTTTTTTTGACATTTTTTTATTTTAAAAAGCAAAACAGAAAAAAAGCATAGAAATGATGCAGAATTTCAAAAAAATAGTAGGGAATTAACATTAGTTAATATATTGCATATTATTATCCTAGAACTAGTTGAACAGGTTACAGGATCTAGGCACCAAAAATGATCAAACAATGCCAAAATGTACAATAAATACTGTAATAATGAAAGTGAAAGAAGACGCTCAAAAGCAAAGAACAACTGGGATGAGGGAAAGGAGAAAAGGAAGAAAGGAAAAGATTATATGCATGTAGGTATAGATACACAAATGTATATATGTATATGTATGTAAGATAGGTAACTATAGTACTAATCTCTGTTAGCATTAGTTTTAAAACAAAGAGAAGCCATCAGTGAAAATAAAACAACTTTTACCCTTGACCTGGCATTCACACAGTAACTTACCGGGAGAATAGTTGAAATCAGCAATGTTCTGGTTACATCAGACAAGGGAGTAAAGCATTAATGCATGTTGACCTGCTTGAGGATGTCAGCAAACTCTAACACTCTTCTGAGTACTTGCAAAGTGGGGGAAAGAAATCAGTGCACGTTATATAAGAATATCATTTACTGACAGTGCAGAGTATTTTTATCCTGGTGGAAGTTGCCTCTGGGCTCTGAAACCCTCAGTCAGGGAGTGAAGAAAACTAATTGCAGTGAAACATCTTTTCAGGCAACCTGCCCATCACCAAATTCTATATGTTGGGGAAATGCGTACTTTAGAAGATGTTTCAGTGGAAGTCAACTCTCAGAGGAATTCTTTTTAGGTTCGGAGAAACTTCTACACAGTGTAGGACTTTAGTTCAATTCAGAAAATGCTGCATTTCAAAGAGTCATTAAAAGTTTCTCTAAAAATTTCAAGGAGCCTTAGTACTCAATGACCCAGTTTGACCTCTTGTTTCATAGTCAAGAAAACTGGATTTCATAAAAGGGAAGTCACTTGCCAGTTCAGCACAATTAATTAGTAGTGCAACATAAAATTAAGGCAAGTTTGCCTGAAGTTTCTTGTACTTCAGAGAAACTTTGTCTTTTAAAGATCATTGCTCATCTCTGCACTCATACATCGTCAGAGGGCATCTGATTTCTAGATGATGATGTCTTCTACTGTGTTTAACATATGGCTTGATTTTCAAATAGAGTATCAAAATCTAAAGTTCAGTGAATAAACATTTGTTGATTTCTATGTGCCCAATGTTGTGCCATAGAGTGGGCTTGTGAGATTACAATAAATAGAATTTTAACTTTTGCTGCTGTTGTTGTGACCTCACAACTTCTGCTAGAAATAGAAAGGACATTCAATTTGTGCTAACAGGAGACATAAAGTAGGCTTAACTATGGATTCTGGAGGCTCCAAAGCTGTATTCCTTGGAACAATTTCTCCTCTTCTTTAACTGACTTTTTTCTGGTCCCTGCATCACCATGGGTTAGCATGTGTACTAATGCATATGCACTAATCCTGTGACAGAGAATACTGCTTTAACTTAGGACAAAAGAAATTCAAGCAGCAAAAGAGAAGAAAGTGTAGACCTAAAAAGGCATTAACTGACAGAAAGTCATAAGTGCCCTGAGAATTTCTCTTTAAGGTTATCTCGAGCACGGAATCTTCATGAGATTTTTCTTTTTATTACTAGGGGCTCTTTGCACTGTGAAAACTTTCCATGGAATTCAAGTTTTTTGATTTGTCCCACCACCTGAGTTTTTCTATCATTCTTTGGGAGTGCAGAAATCCAAAGTATCTAATTTTCTGGGATATCCAAGTATGGATCAAAATGGTATTCATTGGAAAGAAACATCTTTTCTATTGTAAACAAAGAAAAATGAGAAAGAAGGAATCAGGAAAGAAAGGAATGAACGAATGAAAAGATAGAGAGATAGGAAGGAACAAAGGAAAGAAGGGAGAAGAAAGAAGGAAGGAAGCAAGGAAGGAAAGAAGGAAGGAAGAAAGGAAGGACTTCATGAACACTCAGCATATCTTGCTACACTGGAGCACTGGACACTCCATGAGGCTGAGAATCAGAAGTGTGAAGGCAATTATACTTCTACAATTCTGTGATGCCAGGCTTTTAATCTCTAAGCACTTTCAGTTTCCTAGTCTGTTTCATAGGTATGAGAATAAGATCACCAGTAGTTTATGTCTCTTTATGAGACGAGGAACTAATCAAGAATCACTACAACGTGCTCTTTATTGGAATATATGGTCATGAGAATTTAGCACAACATTCATTCCAGACAATTTTAAAGAAAATTCCAGATATACATAATAAGAATAGAAAAACCGTTTGTTTTTAAGATAGTTTAATACAAATAGAATAAATAATGTATCTGACTGATGAAAATATAGTATGTGCACTTAAACAATACGTCCTCACTAAACAATCCTTTATTCTAATCAGAAAAACAAATACAATTTTAGGCCCCTGAGAAATAACTAAAGTGGAGAAAGAAAACAGAAAAGAAAATGAAAACAGTATAATTTGGGCTTCCTAGATACAGAGTCTCCGTTGGGACTGATGTAGAAGTTGATTATTGAGGAAGATAGCAAGAGAAGTCTATACAAGAGTGGAAGATGGAGCCTGA
The DNA here is from genome assembly GCA_004365215.1 of Cuniculus paca. NCBI lineage: Eukaryota > Metazoa > Chordata > Mammalia > Rodentia > Cuniculidae > Cuniculus > Cuniculus paca. Next base: position 11,019 of record RJWT010024154.1, on the reverse strand, counting down.
TACACAGGTCTCTACTTTCAGCTTTGGTCTAATTTCAAGGGTTATGATTGCATCATACTCAGGATCCTAATTCCAAGGGTCTCAAAGAGTATGCATAGAATCAAGAGCTAGTTTTTCACTGCTCTGAGAGTGAGTGCCAATCTTTATATCTAAGTGTGCATAAACTAGTGCTTTTCTTCAAGTCAACCTGTGGCAAGAAAACTTCAAAGATTTCTTCAGGCCGGTGGACTCTTACTGGCCAAGGAAAGCAAACCCGTGAGTCCTTGACAACTGACACAGAATCCAGACAGCACATGCACCAACACACAACAAGGATCTGGGTTTGACCCCTAAACCACATGTGTGACAGATGAACCATGTTTCCCATTTCTCCAGCCTCGTCCCTTTTCTACCCTCTCCCTGTTAAATCTGAAGATGGCGACTATGTTAAGTCTATCCTTTACAGTAGATATTGCCTGGAATATTGTCTTCCATAAAATAGGATCTTAGTAACTACTACCACTTATTATTATTATTATAATTATTATTGTTATTATTATTAATGCTTTGAATTCAGCCACAATCCTAGGAAAATAAATGTTTGATGAATGATTTTTAATTTAACTCAAAATATGAAATGATGAAATCCATAAATTATAAATCATCAAAATAAGTCTTGTTAATGAACAGATTGTCTGTTGGACAACTTCTGCAGTGTCTGCCTGAACTCCTCTTGTTTTGACAAATTATCACTTGCTGGGAGAAGCTTCTCTGTCATTGAAGAGTCCATCCATGCTCCCACTGAAGGAAGGTTCTTACCCCTATTCTGCAGAGCTCTTGGTCTGAACAGCCAGATGCTATCTGTAATTCAGTGGAAGTCAAACTGCTTTTTTCCTTTCTTTATTAGTCTCTGCCTCTCTGGAATTTTAACCATGGGGATATTTGAAAAACTCTGCACTTGGAAGTAGATGAGGATACAAAGTAATCTCAGTGCTGGCTTGAAAATTTCCCTTAAAAAAATCATTGCCTATTTTTTTGGGCTTTAGCTCAATCTTCTCACCTGACAAGTCCATTCTCCCTGACTCAGCTTTCTCTGTCTGGACAAATGATTCACTTTTATCACATTTTTCTACTCTTAGTAGGCCCTCTAACCATCACTGTCTTTTTCCATTCCAGCTAGCAGCTTTGACAGAAGTTTCTTTTTTGTTGTTGTTGTTGTTGTTTTTTAATGTTACTAAGCAAGCATACTGGGACAGAGAAATCACATAGACTTCTTGTAAATGCTTCCTCACATTCTCTGGGCTTGCAGAGATTTCTGCCTCTCTAAACCAAGGACAAAGTTCATGCCATGTATTGCATTTACTGACACATTGTTTACCAGGCTCTGCAATTTCTTGATAAGCCAAAACTTATTAAATGATAGACAAAACATTGTGCCAACTGCATTGAATATATCATCTCATTTAATTTCCACCAAAACACCTATTAGAATTCATGTCTTACAGAGGTTAGCAACAAAGGCACAGATAATTTAACTGACTTTCCTAAAAGCACAAATATAGTGATTAAATGAAGATAATTCCAGATAATCTGACCATTGGGTCAAACAGCTGTTTCCACTGGAGCTTTACATTCAGATGCTAATGTGTAGTGAATGAAACAGCCTGATATCTGTCTTTAAATTATTTCAAGAACCCCAGACATCCAGAGCCAAACCTTTCTCCCATTTCAATGATAAGTTAGATACATACATATGTTAGCCATTTTGTATTTCAAAATAAATAAATAAATAAGTAAATAAATAATTTCAATATATTTGACATGAAACTCTCTGGGGTTCAGTATCTCCATATTAATAAGGAAGAGCATGGTTGAGTTCAGTGTTCCCAATGCAACTAGTTACATATGCAGTTTTAACTAAATCATATACTGTGGAAAACAAGATGAGATGGAAAAACAATTTCCTCCTCTAGAGGATAGAAGGGTATCTGGTGGCACTACCTGTGTTCTTTCGATGTTAGGAAAACCAAGAAAAAAACTCAGAAAACAAACTCTCTCCCTGTAAGTACCAACAGAGAGATGCCCAGTGATGTTCTTTACTTTGGTTTGAAAGACTCTCCCCCTGGACTTGCCAAAAAAGGTGAACATATTTGAATGTTAGTAAAATACCCACTTATTTCTTGATGGACATATATTCATCACTGAGTTTACCAGTGGACAAAGTAAAGAGGAACCAAGATAAGTGTGTGAATTAAGGTCCTCCAGACAATCAGAACAAATAGGACATATAGATCTATAACAGAAAATTTATTTTGAGAATTTGTTTGCTTAAATACGGAGTGAGAAATTCTATGACACATTAACTGCACATCTGAAGAACCAGAAAAGCTAGTTGTGCTATTTGGCTTCAAGTTTGAAAGTCTGAGAAACAGGAAGCCAATGGTGTCTCACAGTCTGAAGAGTCAAGAACTGGAAGTTTTTGATGTCAGAAGGAAAATGCAGATGGATGTCCCTGCTCAAGAATAGAGAATGTGAGTTAATGCTTCTCTTGTCTTTTGTGAGATTTGGGTCTTCAATGGAATGAATGATACAACGACACATTGGTGAAGGTAGATTTTCTTTATTCAGTTTACTGATTCTGATGTTATGCACTCTCTGACACATCCAGAAATAATGATTTGCAATAATCATGCTCATCCGTTAGCCATTGTGAGGCGTATTAGAAAATGAATAAATTAGAAGGATGAACCCGGGATTATATGAAACTAATACAAAGCAATATATCTTTTCGAAATAAAAATAATTAATGAGAGATTATATGAGAGCCACAAAAAGTTCCAATAATTCATGGTCATCTGTGATCTGATGCTCTGTTTTCACCATGGGGATTTTTGTGTTTAAGCAGTGGCTGCAGTGCTGAACCACACAGGAAAATTAGTCATTAGAAAAATGGAATTGCTTTTCCTTAAATCTCTCATAATCATGCCTTAATTTGATTTGTTATTTGTCTTATTGTCTACCTTCACCATAATCATGAAAGTCTGAATCTTTGGGAAATACCTTGCTTTACATTGACATTTGATTCTCCCATGACTGCCAAGAACACAGACTATCTGTCCTCTCTGCCACCATTTGTTAGCTATTCCTTCAATGAGAAATTATGTGCTTCAGTGGAAAGTGGATACACATTTAAGTAGAACTTCAGAAAGAAAGCATCCCCACTAGTTCTAATGAGTTGCAGAATATGATTCCAGCCACATATCCCCAAATATGGGTTGTACATTAGAAATAAATAGAAATATTTTTATAACTGAAGTATAAAATGAATGAATATATGCCTCACAATCACCAAATGATTTGTTATTTTCCAAGAACTCTTCTTTTGTCTCAGCAGAAAGGGAACACATGATCACAGAATTCTAGGAGGAGAGCTACCAGGAGAATTAAGGACTAACTGTGTTATGGCCTACACTTAAAAGTTTAGAATATATATATCCCCCTTGGCGGCCTTCACCGTCTGAATCTTTGGGAATACCTTGCTGTACATTGACATTTGAAATATATATATATATATATATATATATATATATATATATATATATATATACATACACACACACACACACACACACACACACAAAATTTCGGGCCAGGGTTTCTGAAACTTAGCTTGGAAAGAAATGGTATTAAAAGATTTCAAAAGACATAGGGTTTTCTTCTTTTCATATTGCTTCTTGACCCTCAGTGGTTCTTAGTGTATGTTTTACACTCACCTAATCTCTCTCCTTGTAAATTTTAGAGTGTTAAAGAAGTGAATATTCTCTTTGATGGTCACAGTAGGACTTATAGGAAGTACAGAGGTTTAGTTTCATAAACATTGCCTCCTTGAGAGAAAATAATTCTCTTGAAGGAAGCAGACATGTGAAATCAATATAGCATCATGGCATAGATAGAGCAGGAACTCAAACATGAGAATTTTCATCACTTTACTGCCTGTGAGCCTCAGTTTTCCAAGATTTAAAACACGTAAGTAAAGAAAAACCAAAAATAAAGATACAAAAAATCCTATATATTATAGACTTTAATGTCAGGACAAATAGATAATCTTGGTTTTATGTTCAGCAAAAGTTTTGCATACAAGAACTTTATAAAGTTTAGTTAGCTAATTTTAGACAATGTTTTTACCCTTCAGCAGAGTGGTTACAAAAGTTTTCTCTAGTAAAATTCAGTGGTTCCTTTTAAGTTAAGTGACTCTACCAGAGAAGTCAGACACAAATCCTTTGGCTAGAGCTCTTACATGATTGCTCAGGTGAAGACTGTGAGATGTATCGCTGAATACACTTTGACTTCAGAAAAGATATTATGAGACATTAGTGACTTGAAATGAGGAAATGGAAAGTTTCACAGTTGTGGTGGGAAATAGGTACAACCTAAAAAAGGGTATGATTTAGAGGAAAGAAAAAAAATTTTCTCGGGAAATATCTCAGACTATGTGTGAGGTATTTGAGAATAAAGAGATCATAACAGAATTTTATATTGTATCTAATTCCACTCATTCCTTTGATAACCAAACTCTCAGAAGGATAGATGACCTCTTATATCCAAAAGTAACCTATTTCTATCTCCTTATCTCTAATGCATTGTGTGACAGCATGCTGCACTTACTGATAACTTTTTTTTCACTTTTAAAGATCTCAGAACATATTTCATACAATGTCTGGCACATAGTAAATGCTCAATAGGTCACCATAGAATTCATTACTAAGATCAGGGTAAAAAGGGTGTACTATTGATAATTATGGCAGGCCAACGTGTATTAACCAGGATTATCAAAGGAAAATTGGCATAGGAATAAAAGTCGATTAAAAAAAAACTAATGGCTTATTGTATTGCCTTTCTCAATGTCCAAACTTCCATGTGATTTTCTGATACTTTACAGAAGAATTCTTTATAGCCATATGGGAACATTTTGTTTGGGGCTATAAAGAAGTGTGTATTAGAACAGAGCACATTTTCTACATTCATATTTAACTGATATGCAAGATACAACATTTTCAACATTCTTAGGTAACTGATGTGAGAGGTAGAATGAACTTGGCATTGATTAATCTTTTTGACCTGTGTCAAGATCACTTCCATGGACCTCTTCACCTCTATTGTTAAACCTATTGTAAAATGTTGACACAATTGACTATTTCTTTACCAACCCCCTCTACATTAGTCTTATGGATTAGCAGTGGATGTGCATTGCATCAGAAGTATACCGGAAGTCCAAATGAAGTATAGCTAGTGTGATTGTCACCCTCAATAAAAAATTGATCAATGTTGTTAAAACTGAGTTTCCTATGGACATCTATTTTTACAGATTATTACAAACTGAGAGTGGAGGCATTTGAAATTGGAAAAAAGAATTCTGGTCTGAGAATCTAAATTCTTTTATTCTAGTTCTATTCCAACCATAAACACCTTTCTGAACATTAGAGCATCCTGCATATATTTTTGATGAGGCTATGGAATATAATACAGTAATTAAATTGTTCTGAAATCACAATGAAGGTGAACCACTTACTAGAGCTGGAGATGAAAAGGCTATTTCCTTTTCCAAAATTTCAAATATTTCATCAGTAAAATAGGAATCATCATAGTAACACTGTATTACTTAGAACACATTATGGGGAAGTTTTTAAAACAATTTAAATAATATATGGTGGTACCTCAGTTCTTTAATGCTTTAGTTTTTCAACACTTTAGTTCATAAACAGAAGGACTGGGAAAAATTTTGTTTTCTTTGCAAATTCTGCATTGGGTGAAAAACATGATCATGACTGCCTTTTCAAAAATCATTGAATGAATTTAGCTCATTAACCTAGGTACCTCTATATTGGCATTTATGTCAACTCAATTACTGTATTTTATAGTAGCTGCCTTTTATGTGTTGAATTGTATCCCCATCAGGATTTAAGAGTTCCTAATCACAAACACCTGTGAAAATGAACTTATTTGGTAATAACTTGCATACAAATGATCAAGTTAAGATGATGTCATTTGAAGGAATCTTAAAGCAATATGACAGGCATTCTTATGAAAAGGGAAATCTGGGATCAAAGGGTGCAGCTTAGTGGTCGAGCACTTGCCTACCATAGTCAGTGCCTTGAGCTCAATCCCCAGCACCACAAGAATAAATAAATAAATACATGAATCAATCAATAAATAAATGTGGAAAATTGTATACAGGGAGACACAAACCAACTTTAGATGATGTGAGTACAAAGGGATAGTGCCATGTGCATGACAAGGAACGTTTGGAGCTGCCAAAATATGAAAGACATGAAGAATTATTAACATGAATTCATGAGTTTGGACATCTGACCTCCAGAACTGTGAGAAGAAATTTCTGCTGTTTTAAGTTACCCAGTTTGTGGTAATGTTTTTCTTTGTTTCCTTATTACAGTTTTTGTTAAAAATTTTATTTTTTATTAAAGTGGAAAAAAAACAGAAAAATCATGAAGCAAACAAACAAGTAAAAGACAGTGACAAAAGCAAAATGGCAACAACAAAAACCACTGGTGATATAGGATTTCAAAACAAGATGATAGGAATTTAACAATGGTTGTTATATTGCCATATTGTTATCCTCCTGAGTCATGATTTTGAGGAGTAACAGTTTGTTGAAGCATTCTTAGAAAATCTGTGGTATAGGTTGTAATAAACCATGTTAAATTTTACTTGAAGTTTCAATTTTCAAAGTTCAATGTTTCATTAACTTTGAACTTAACGTTATCATTGAACAGCTGCTGGTAAAATACTTAAAAGAACCCTGAAGTTGAGTCTCTTTTAACTGTCTTCTGTCCTTCATAATATAGTTCTGAAATGTATTATACCTTTGTATTATACATCACTCATTGCAATTTTATATTTTAAGTATTCATATGTCTTAAAGTAATTAAGAAAAAAATCCACATAATTTTAACTACCCAAATATTTACCATCACCACTATTATTCTGTCCTTCTCAAGAAAATTCAAATTTCTCTCTCACATTTCCATTTCAATGTGAAAATATTACTTTAGCATACTTTGTACTAAAAATCTGCTGGTAACAAATTTTCCTAGTTCTTCATATCTAAGAAATTATTTATTTTACAGTTTTTTTCACAGTTTTATTGATTTCATGGGTTTCAGGTATTTCTTTTAGTAGTTTCAATGTCATTTCTCTATTTCTGATAAGAAATGTGATTATTGAAATTTTTATACTATATATGTGTCATTTAAAAAATTGTTTGGTTCAAGATTTTCCAGTTAGTTTTATTTCTATCAGATGTACTATGTTATCCTTAATCATAGTTTATTTTTCCACCAAATTATATACATATATCATTCATTCCCTTGATATGTATGTATGCATCATATGTATGCATTACATACTTCAAAAGAATACACATACACTTTGTCTACCTTCTTAATGATTTTAATAAAAAGTATGCTGTCTTGATTACTTTTCCTCATTGCTGGGACAAAATGCCTGACACCCAAAATTAAGGAAGGAAAGATTTATTTAGATTACAGTTTTTGGAGGTTTCAGTCCATAATCACCTGGCTCCAAGGAAGGGAGGCATGGCACAGATGCAACACATCAAGGCAACAGCCAGCAAAAGCAGCCAGAGCAAAAAGTGTGTGGTTGGGGTGGTAGCAAGCTCCTTTTCCTCCTTTATATTGTACACAGGCCATCACCACATCATCCAGGGAGGGTCTAGCACTCACAAAATCTTGTCCTCCTGCACAGACTCAGGATGTTTACAAGGTAAGAACCCTGGCTCCCTGCTGAATCTCTTACTTAAACTTCTAAATGCTCAAGTTGATACAATGTATCAACTATAATATATGCTATATTAGGTTTGTTCTTAGGTTTACCTGGTTTTTAAAAACAAATACTTCAGATTTTGTAAGTTTCCAGTTTGCAATTTTCATTTGGAAATTTATCTGGTTTCTATTTACTAGATGAAATATTACATTTTTGTTATCAGAATAATTTCTTTTATGCCCTTAATCAAAATTGCAGTATCTGCCAGGCCATCTGGATTGATTTTCTTTCTTTACTTTTTATTTTTTGGAATATAAGTCATATTTCCCTATTTCCTTATATATCTGATATTTTCAATTGGATTTTCAATATTTCAGTATTAGGTTATGAAAACTCTACTTGATTTTGCATTTATTTAAAAGTATTGTTTTTATTACTAATAATTTGTTTTGGCATGTAGTTGATGTTCTGAAGTCAAATTCCAAATATTAAAACACCAGTTAAAATTTTCCAGCCTTAGTTAGACTTCTGGGTTCTGTAAAATATGCCTACTTTAGGAGCCTGATCTTTTTCTTAGAACATTTCATGCCCATACTCTGTAGCTGTCCTCTGTTTTGGTTTGTTGGTTTTTCTTCTTTCTGTCTACAGTTTGTCTTCACACTCCCCAAATATATGATTGCGTGGAACTCTACTCCATGATTTTTCAAGGTAGTAAGCCTCTGCATTTCTACTTAAGTCTTAGGACTCCCATACATAGACATCTAGGAACAGTCTTCAAACTCTGTGACTAAATCAATATTAGTCTTCCTATATTCCAAGGTTTGGTCACACTTTAGTATTTTTTATCAAATAACTCAGCATTATTTTATAAAATTATCCATAATTTCTCAAGAGTTTGTAGTTGATTTCTGTGGGAAGTTTAATCTCTTAAGACCTACTTAACATTTATCAGAATCTAACTCCTGTGTTTCCTGTTTTTTAAAATCAGATGAGGTTTATTTCTCTATGACTTAATAGAGATTTGGTGGGAGGTTATTCTGGATTCACTTAACTCTATTGAGTTTGCTTTTCTCAAAATATGGATTTCATTTCTAGATCCAAAGTTCAAATTGTTTTCGATGCCCTGTTATCAGAAAGGTGGATAGAGTCAATGAGAGGATCTTTCTTTTCAAGGACATTACTTGGAAGTTTTGCAAATTATTTTCAATTGCTCTCTACTAGTCTGGACTTAGTCAAACAATGATATAACTCTAAAAGGGTTTAGGAAAAAAAATTTCCATATACTTCAATAAAGCATAACACAGATAGGAAATCTGTTAATAAAAGTAAGGAAGTATTCCAGAAACGCATGTGCTCTTTGTCAGTCTATTCTTCTAGCCAACCAGGTATCCATGTGTTTCATCATAACCACAGTCTGCCTTTGGGAGAACATTTATGTTACATCCAGCTAAGTCCATGAATACCTTTCTGTCCTATTTTATGTAGCTCCTGACAGTCTAAGAGTCTATTAAGTATCTACTCTGCCCTCACATGTCCAATATACAAGGATAAAGTTTGAATAGGGTGCTGGTGGCACAATAATATCCAAAATCTAAAGATGGAAAGATTTAAAGCCTAGCAGTGATTATGTCGTACAAATAATGAAATGATACATGTCAGGAATTGTAAATATGTCCTCACATGGTACTAAAGTAACTTTCTATTTGGGAACCTGGACTTACTCTGTGATTAAAATTTATATGTCCAGGGATCTTCATGGTCCCTGGCCTCATCCTCTCAGCAGTTATTTCTTTTCTAATATTCCTCACAGCATAAAGAGAATGAAAATTAGAGAATATATTCTTCTACAGAAGCAATTTTGCCACTTTTTCTTCCTAGTGCAATTTTATACCCTCAGTATTGAACCAATTATTGTCTTTTGGAATGTATGTTTGATTTTTTTGTCAATAAAATACAAAAAGAAAAGAAAGAAAACAACAATTACAGAGTAAATATTGAATGTATGCCTTAAGTTTAGTTGGATGTGTGCATATCCACAACTAAGTACTCTATATTTGCCCAGTATTTCTTAATACTGTGCACATGCCTCTGTTATATGTGATTATGTTGTCTTCCTCCCTCAACTCTGTTAATGCCTACCTTTAAAAAATTGAAGGAAGTCAATGTACTAGATTGTTTAGGAATCACTTTCGATCTGATTTTTGCAGAGGAAAATGCACTTGGTAGCAATCATGTGCTGCTTATGGTACAGATTCAAGTGATTTCTCTATAAAAGTATCCATGTTTCTAGACACAAAATTTAAATTATACATTGTAGTCACCTCAGTAGACATTATTTAGTCAGTTCTAAGACTTTAGTAGTAGAGCAGGAGATTTAATGTGGAAGAAAATCTTCCTGCTGACAAGAGTTGTAGCTCAAGTCCCAGGGTTCCTGCCCACAGTGCCTGATGACTTTGTTTTTCCTGATAACATGTCCTACAGATTTTGAAATTCTTTACTTAGCCTCCACAATCATATAAATTGATTGCCTACCATAATAATTTTTTGTATTAAGTGATTTTATAGTTTTGATTGAAAAATTATATCTGTACTTATTTATGAGTTTCAATATGTTGTTTTGATTTCTGTATACATTAAGTAAAAATAAAATCAGAGAAATTAACATATCCATCATATTGTATGTTTCAATTCTTTACCATGTTTCAATTCTTTATCCTCTCTTCTATTTTGAATACACAATACATTATTGTTAAATATAAAATATATTCATCCTCCTTTTCTATAGAGTAACAGAACTTGATCTTCCTATGTAATTGTAACATTGTTCTGGTTGACCAACATCTTCCCATCATCCCTTCCCCATAAATATTTCTCCTTGATTCTGCTTCCCAGATTGGACTCTGACTAACACACATCCTAAGATTTTATGCAAGGCAACAAATCAAGTGACTAATTTTTAAAAATAAGCTAAATAAATGGCCAACATACTGTGTTAATGGATTAGACATTTGAATTAAGACCTTTCAAATTGAAATTTAGTTTCAATGCAACATAATATAAATTACAGAAAGACTTTTAATAGAAATTGACAAACTATGTCTAAATTTATGTAGATAAGTCTCTGGAAAAGGCATTTCAAAAATGCATAATTGATAGATTTTCAGTATTTGCAGTACTTGCTCTTAAGATTTTTCTTGTTGAAGATTTAAATATTAGCCATATTAATAAAGAGAATATGGC
>RJWT010024153.1:0-16569 GCA_004365215.1 Cuniculus paca | reverse complement strand
ATTGTCTCATCTTTGCAGCAGCTTTAGTCCAGAAAAGTGAATGTTTTGTTAACATCAACCCTGGTTTCTGCCAGGAGGACCGCTGATGCCTCACATTGTCTATCCTGGCTCCCAGCATCCCCCCACATATAAAGAGCTTGTTGAGATATTTGAAAGAACACTACTGTACCTCTTATTTCTCAGTTAGTCTATAAACTGACTTATAGGGTTATTTTCCTGAAAACTTGAACAGATGCATTTGGTAATGGTACTGTCAGTGTTGTTACTATTTATAGTACTGGGGATTGAACTCGGGGCCCTCACCCTGAGCTACATGTCCTCCCTATTTAAAATTTTTTTATTTTGAAACAGGGTCTGGCTAGGTCACCTATATTGAGTTTGAACGTGGATCCTCCTGCCTCAGCCTCTCAGTGTTGGGATTGGAGGCTTGCGGCACCATGTTGGGCTCTATCAACATGTTTTATTTGTTTAAAAAAAATCTGGACAAGGTTGGGTTGTTTGATCAAGGATTTTTTTGTTTGTTTGTTTGTTTGTTTGTTTGTTTTCAGCACCAGGGAATGCACAACCTTGTGCTTGCCAGGCAGATGCTTAGGCCGCTGAGCTAGATCCCCAGCACCTAAGGATTGTTTTTTAAGTATAGTCATTTGAATCCAATACAGGACATCTGATCAGATGTATCTGTGGCTACAATTTTATATTGTTAAAGAAGGAAATGAGAGGAAACTTTCACTTAAATTTCCTATTTGGGTTGTGATAATGTTATAGGTTGTTTTGAAGTTAGCTTGTATTTCTTGGTCACTGCATGGGATGAACAATTCAAATTTATGACTAGACCTCTTTTCTTGATACATTTGGCTGTTCCTGAGTCTGCTTGAACTATAACTGGTTTGGTAAATGAGGAATCCTGAAGGCCAAAGTAGACCCTGGGATCCTAATTTTAGTGTAATATAATGTATTGCGCTGCTTAATAGCTCACTGTTTGGGCTGGGGATTTAACTCAGTGGCACAAGAGCCTGCCTGGCAAGCACGAGGTCGTGAGTTCAATCCCGGTACAAAGAAAAAAAGCTCACTGTTCTCAATAATCTGGCTTACCAGTATTGTATATCTTGAATACTTCCCCCCGCCCCCCGAGACATGGTTTCGCTTATGTACCCTAGGTTGGCCTGAAACTCACAGCAGTCCTCCTGCCTCTGCCTCCTGAGAGCTGGGATTACAGGCATGTGCCACCATGCCTGACTTCCCTGAATACTTTTGATTTATATAATCTTATTACTATAAATAGTGATGCCCATGGTAGTATCCATTTTCCTGTGTTCACTTAACTGCGTTTCCTATGTTTGCTTAAAATTAGTTTTTTGCTAAGGCAAAAGCAGTTCTGTGAAAGTAGAACACTTTAGCAGTTAGGATAAATGATTATATTTGTTATTTTCATATAGGTTAAAATATGTCTCCCATACTTGGCAAATAGGAGTGAGTCTATCATAAATATGTTGTAGTGAGGGCAAGACATTTAGAAAATACTACACAGAACATGTGCACTTGCTATTTAAGCATAATAATTAGCCTCAGCATGTTACCATAATTGAGTCTTGAAATTCCCTAAATCTATAGGGTTCTGTTTTTGAATATTTAACCTAATACAGTCTTTGGAAAAGTAGAAGATTATCATACCAGACCAGACAGTGACTTAGGGAAGTCAGGTGTTGACTAGTATGTAATTCTGGCACCTGTTAACTTTAGATGATCACAGATATGTTTGGTAAGCGTTATAAGAAGCTGTGCTCATCTAACTTACAAGGAATGCCAAAGCTGATTGCGAGACATTTTAGAAAATAGAGGACAGTGTAAATGCTTAAAGGCAAATACTTCCCTAGAAGACTTAAAGTCCTTGAGATTGTGGTGAGGGAAGACATTTAGGAAATGCCCCACAGAACGTGTCCTCCAGCTGTTTAAGTGTAATGTTAGCCACAGCTTCTTGTCGTATCTTGAGTCTTGAGTGTACTGTCTCTGAATATTTAGCTTAGTGCACTGTGCTACAGGGCATTTGGAGTGCTGTGAGCTATTACTTGGAAATTCAGGTTTCAAATTAGAAATGAATTCTAGGAGGAAAGATACGCAGTCATATTCATGGTTTGGATAAAGATGTAAACCCTAAAATATATACTGAGATGATGTTTCATAGAAAGGAAGCCAGTTTGACTTCTCTAATGCTTAATTAGGAACCCATCTAGAAAGATGAGCCATGTAGTTAGGCCAGACTTTTAATTGAGTAATTTAACTTTGGCCTTTTACAGTTAGTCGGCTTTATCTTATTGTTTATGTATCTAGTATTCATTTTAAAAACATTTAAATTTGTACCTTAGTTTCAGTTGGTGACACTAACATTGGAATTATATGATCATATGTAAAATAGACTTGAAATAAATCTGTCGAAATTATCAACCATATTTCCTCTGGTGGTGGTTCATATTTACCAAAGATTTGTCTCTTTGTCTCTCTCCTCATTTGCAGTAACAGTGGGATGTTGAAAGTGCTCCCATCCCATCTAGGTTTTGTTGGTATCACTTACTTGTCATTAAACCTTACCTACCCAGTCTAATAGGTAGATGACATTAATAGAAATTATGCCAAGAACCTCATGTCTTTTTAACTGTGGATTATAATTATGGGATAGAGGAAATTGAAAACCACATTTTCCACTTAAGACCACATCTATAGCTGTGTATGGTGGTGCATGTGCACTCAGGAGGCTGAGACAGGAGGATCGTTGCGAGTTCAAGACCAGCCTGGGCTACAAAGTGAGCTCAAGGCCAGCCTGAACGGCATAGTGAGACCCTGTCTCAAAAAGACAAGGGCCGGGGATTTAGCTCAGCGACCTAAGCACCTGCCTGGCAAGCGCGAGGTCCTGAATTCAATCCCTGGTGCCGCAAGAAACAAAACAAAAAACACAAAAAGACCATGTCTGTATGAATATATATATTAAATGCTAAGTGATTTTATGTTTTGATTTTTGTTTAGTGCTGTTCTAGGTACTTTATATGCATTATCCCATTTACTCAAATTGATAAAAGAGCTCTTGTTGCTGCTCCTTTTTTTACAGAAGGAGAAGCTGAGTACAGCGTTTATAGTAAGATCACAAAAACCAGAAAAAAAGTTTGTGTGATTCCAAAGCTCAGTCTTAACCTATTAAACCCTACTGTTTCCTTTGTGATTAACTTTCAAGATTAGTTGTTAATGAAAATGATGTGTGTGATTAATAGAATCACTAACTTTTCAGACTGGCAAATTTTCATATTAGTAGGACCCAAATAAAGAGTGCTCTAATGTTCTCATTTTACTTTTGTAGGAATTGAAGGATGTGGGCCATCGCGATCAGATGGCTGCAGCCAGAGGAATCCTGCAGAAAAATGTTCCAATCCTCTATACTGCATCTCAGGCATGCTTACAGCACCCTGATGTCGCAGCCTATAAGGCCAACCGGGACCTGATATACAAGCAGCTGCAGCAGGCAGTCACAGGCATTTCCAATGCTGCCCAGGCTACCGCATCAGATGATGCTTCCCAGCACCAGGGTGGCGGAGGAGAACTGGCATATGCTCTCAATAATTTTGATGTAAGTTATGCTTGGAAGGAAACTTCAGGCTCTTCACCAACCCCTAGAAGATAACAGGTTCTTGAGAAAATGTGATCAAGGCTTCTGATGAAAGAAAGCTCAATTGCAAATCTAAGTGGAAAGAAATTTTTATGAATCATCAGTCTACTTGATTATAACTTGGCTCAAAGCATTTGTCTTTTTTTCAGTTTGGGTTAATTTCTGGATTGTTTATTGCAACTTGTGTTTCCTATGAGGTCATTTTTTTTTTTTTTTTTTTTTGGCACTGGGGATTGAACTCATGACCTCACTCTTGCCAGGCAGGCGCTTAGGCCACTGAGCTAAATCCCCAGCTATGAGGTCATTTTTTATTGAGAATGAGTCTGGGTCATTTGAGCAGGATATATTTATTGAGCAGGATATATTTATTGAGAGAGAGAAAGCTTCTGAGAGAGAGACAGAAGGGGTCCTGAGTGGGTTGCCCGAGTCTGGGTCATTTCAAATAAGAATTTAACCTGGCAGATTTTTTTATTTTGGTTGATTGGTTTTGGTTTGGTTTTTTGAGACAGGCTCTCATGTATTCCAGGCTGACCTTGTACTCTTGGTGACCCTCCTGTCTCAGCCTCTTTATTGCTGGGATTGCAGACTTGCATCACTGTGCCCAGCTCCTTCTAACATATTTGAAGCTCTGGGAAATGCAAAAGCACAAGTGTACATACACTCTGACCTCTAAGAGCACATGGCCTACTGAGAAATAACAGATAATACCGAACTGATTGCTGTCATCTTAATTTTGTCTGCTTA
The DNA here is from genome assembly GCA_004365215.1 of Cuniculus paca. Taxonomy (NCBI): domain Eukaryota; kingdom Metazoa; phylum Chordata; class Mammalia; order Rodentia; family Cuniculidae; genus Cuniculus; species Cuniculus paca. The sequence goes on along the minus strand of RJWT010024153.1, from coordinate 12,173 downwards.
GATATACTTCTCCATGAATTAATTTGAATCATGAGTACACAATTTAATGAAGTGAGGGCATATTTGGAATTAAAGTATTTTCTTAGCATAATGCTATATAATTACCTTTTATAAATGATGTCCTAGGTCCTGTGTGTATGTTGTGTGTATGCACTGTCTGTACACAACTCTTGATTTTTTTTTTTAATTTCTACACACAGTGCCTCTGGTTTCCAGTAGATGGCAGCAGGTTAAGATTTAAAAAAAAAATTTTTTTTTGTTTATGTTAAACCGTCAGCGCAAAATTTTGTCTTTTAAATTAAAGTAAAGGAATATTGTATTTTAAGTTCTTTTTTTTTTTCTTTTTCTTTTTTTGAGACAGGATCTCGCCACATAGTGTAGGCTGAACTTACTGTGTAGTCCAGGCTGACCTCAAATTCGCAGTGATCTCTTGCCTCAGCCTCCTGAGTGCTGGGGTTATAGGTGTGCACCATAACACCCAGCTAAGTTTCTTAATAGGAATGCTTCAAAGTATAGAGTTCAAAACAGTGGAGTACATTTTGTTTTTATCAGTTTTGCCTTGCCTTCACCTCCTTTGTTTTACCTCTTCTGCTTTGGTAAGTGATCTTTCCTAATTTAGGATTGTTTTTCATAAGGCACTGTAAAGTCTAAAGACTATGGTATTCAAATTGGAGCTTTAAATATGAAGTGACTATAACAAACTCTTAAGATGCATCTTTCCCCCACCCCTTTTTTTTCTTTTGTAGATTGGCCTTTGCACTGAGCTGCATCTCTGGTATCCCTGCTTTTTTATTTTTTTATTTTGAGACTAGAGTCTCACTGAATTGCTAACTTGCCCAGACTGGGCTTGACTTTTTGATTCTCCCATCTCAGCAGGTATAAAGTGAAGAAAATGGATAAAATTCATTACAGATGCGTCTCTCTCTGAAACTTTGGGGTAGAAGTCAGTGTTACATATTTTAGTCACTTAGCAGTTTTATACTCTGCGCATAAGAAAGAGATAAGTTTTATTTTCTTTCTAATTCTTATTTGATAATTTGAATTACTGTTACGGCTGACCTTTAGATGTTTAGAATAAGCAGTATGAACATGACAAATCTGTGTGTGTTTGCGTTTGCGATATCATACCTTATCCAGGGCCTGTTTGACTGAATAATGCCTTTTTGGGAAGTGGTCTGCTATAGTCCAGTTTACAGGGGATAACCTTTCATCTGCCAAGAAGAGTCATTTTCTCTTAGGTATTGGAATTGTCTAGCTATTCCTAATAGATACTTTCTTTGCCTTCTTGAAACAGAAGGAGCAGAAATGAGCATTAACATTTGCTAAAACTTCCTTTGCAGAAACAAATCATTGTGGACCCTCTGAGCTTCAGTGAGGAACGCTTTAGACCTTCCCTAGAGGAGCGCCTGGAAAGCATCATTAGTGGTGCTGCACTCATGGCTGACTCGTCCTGCACGCGTGATGACCGACGTGAGCGAATTGTGGCAGAGTGCAATGCTGTCCGCCAAGCTCTGCAGGACCTGCTCTCAGAATATATGGGCAATGTGAGTGTCACAACTTTTTTTTGTTGTTCCTTTGTTTTCTGGGTAGTATTTAAAATTGAAGCTAGGGCCTTAGCACTAGGCTATTCTCTCCTCCCACTTAATCACTTTTTTTTAAAATTTTGACACTGGACCTTGCTGAGTTACCCAGGTTGGGTTCCAACTTGCAGTCCTCCTGTTTTGGTCTTCCAGAATGCTGAAATTACAGCCATGTGCCACTGTGTGTGGCTAGAATGTTTCTTTGAAGTGAGATATTTATGCCTGAGGAGTTTTCTGTACTATGCTGTACCTTAGATGTTTTACTATTAATATCAAGTATGTGTCCCTCTTAGTTTTTTTGGTGGGTCAGAGTTTTAAAGAAATGGGTAAATCAGGGGCTGGGGATTTAGCTCAGTGGCACAAGTGCCTGCATGGCATGCAGAAGGTCATGAGTTCAATCCCCGGTACCAAAATAAAAAACAAAAAAACAAGAAATGGGTAAATGACTTTCTAAGTGGCCTTTTCTTCCCCGACTTTTTATTTTGCAGAAATTTAAATTTAAAGTCTTAATGAGCACCTCTATGCCCTTTCTCTAGATTCACCAATGAACACATACACACATTTGCTTGGGTGTATAAATGTTTATATCCCAGTGTACTTTTTTTTTCTCTGAAACATGAAACATTTTGATGCTTTATCTTCATGTATTTTAGCATGCATCTCTTTAGGATAATGACCTCCTAGATTTTTGTTATCATAACTAGGTGTCTGTCTAAATTTGGGCAAAACAACTTGAGACCATACTCATAAGTGAAGTAAATCAGACACGTGTAAACTCTGTATTGTTTCACTAGTGTGAGAAGCTGAAAGAAACATTATATATATGTATATATATATAGGTGTGTAGAAAAAGGTAGTTAAGATAGTTTTAGTACTGATTTCTCTGAGGTCATTGAAGAGAAAGATTTTTGCTTGCACTGTTCAGACAATTGAATGCAGATGTCTTCTGCTTTGGGTGAATGATTTGGGGGTGACAATGCACAATGTGTGTACCATTGTTGCTCCCTAATGTGTTTGAAATTTTGTTTTATTTATTCTCTTTGAGATAAAATGGATTTATTTGAAAAAAAATTGGGGCAAAAGAAAATGCTGAAAACCCATCTCTTTTAATATTAAATTTTCCTTATAAAAATTTCTTTCATGAGATTTTCTTTTTTCTCTCATCCTTTCATTCTTTCGTTCCTCCTCCCCTCCCGTCCCCTGAGTATGGTTTCAGGTTGCATCTACTTTTCTATAAAAGTCTCCAGTTTATCCTTCTTTATGGCTGAGTAGTACTTCATTGTATAAACATACCACATCTTTTTTATTCATTCCTCAGTTGGAATTTGAGTTGGTTCCAGATTTAGCTGTTACAAATTGTGCTGCTATGAACATGGGTGCACATATATTGCTGTGGTATGATGTTTTTAATTCTTTTGGGAGGATACCCAGAAGGGGAATACCTGAGTCGAATGGGACCTCTAATTCTAACTTTCTGAGGAATCTCCACACTGATTTCCACAGTGGTTGCACCAGTATATACTCCTGCCCACAGTGGAGAAGGGTTCCTTTTCCCCTATGGCCCCTCCAGCAGTTGTTACTGGTTGATTTCTTGATGATAACCATTCTTTCTGGGGTGAGATGTAATCTCAGTGCTATTTTAATTCGCATCTCTCAAATGACCAATGATGTTGAACATTTTTCATATATTTATTTGCTGTTTGTACTTCTTCATCTGAGAAGTGTGTATTTATCTCAGATGCCCATTTTTGGATTGGATCTTTAAAACTGGGAGGACTAATTTTTTTTTTTTTTGAGTTCTTTGTATGTTCTCAATAATAATCCTTTGTCTCTGGAACAGCTGGCAAACGTTTTCTTCCATGTTGTGGGTTGTCTCTTCACTCTGTTCGTGGTTTCTCTTGCTGTGCAAAAGCTTTTCAATAGGGTGAGATCCCAGTTGTTGATTCTTTGTGATAGTTGCTGTGCAATCAGGGTTTTGTTCATAAAGTCTTTGCCTACACCATTGTCTTTTCAAGAGTTTTACCTACTCTTATCTTCTAGCAGTTTTAATGTTTCTGTTTTAATAAGATTTTTGATCCATTCTGACTTTAGCTTAGTGCATGTTGAAAGATATGGGTCCAGTTTTAATCTTTCGCATGTGTAGAACCAGTTTTTCCAGCACCATTTATTAAAGAGGCTATCTTTCTTCCAGTGAATGTGTTTGGCACCTTTGTCAAAGATAAGGTGCCTTAGTGTATCTGGAGTTCTTTCTGTATCTTCTAATCTGTTCCATTGATCTTTGGGTCTGTTTGTTTTTGCCAGTTGTATTGGTACATTTTAGAAATACATAGTGATCACATTCATCATAGGGAATTTGTACCTGTACATAATATTTTTTTTCTTGTTTTTTTTTGAGACAGGAGTTCGCTATGTAGTTTAGTCTGGCCTTGAACTCACTATGCAGCCCAGGATTTTTTTTGAAACAAGGTCTTACTCTGCAGTATAGGCTGGCCTTGAACTCTTCTGCTTCAGCTCCAGAGTGCCTAGATTACAGGTGTGTGCTACCTCGCCTGGTTTATATATCTAGATCCCATCTCCTCCCCTCCCTTCAACTCCTCATATCCTTATTTACAGAAGCTTTGTTTCCATTTTTTTCTTCTATTTTTTTGTTTCCCCTTCCTTCCTTTTCCCCTCCTCCTCCTTGTTCACCTTCCCATTTGAATGTTTTCTTCCTGTTTCTCTTGCCTGTGTGCTCATAATGGTGAGTCATGATGAAATTCCTAGGGTGAAGATGAATGCCTTCCTGTATTTATCTTGTTTCTCCCACATTGTGAAATTAGTGAAGCATATTGAAATTTAAGCCTTTGCCATGTTTTGATCATAGGCAGTCTACCTAAGAAAAATGAGATTAGAGGTTTAGTTAATTCAAATGGAAAATGTAGTTGATAAGTCATGGTGGAAATGTGGGACACTTTAAAAAGTCCCCAGCTATTCCTGAGAATTAGAAAACTCCAAAAGATGGATATGTTAAAGAATGGCTTACAATGTTGCAGTCACAAGCAAGGGAACAAAAACTCAGTATTTATGTGGATCAGTTATTTGCTGTTATATATAGTGATGGAAGCGACACAGAACTGTCCAGTGCAATTGTGATTAGGAAACCTCTTTGGAAATAACCTTTGATAGGGAAAGGATATGATAAATCTGCAGAGCTTCCTAATGAGTTTCAAGGTAATCCTTAAGTCCTAGGGTTGTTGAGACTGGCCAACCTTGACTTGAGTAGCTTTCTGGTTTCTTTTTTTTTTTTTTTTTTTTTTGCGGCACCGGGGATTGAACTCACGACCTTGCGCTTGCCGAGCAGGCGCTTAGACCACTGAGCTAGATCCCCAGCCCTGTTTTTGAGACAGGGTCTCACTATGCCATTCAGGCTGGCCTTGAGCTCAGCTTTCTGGTTTCTTACTGGAGTATTGTGCAAACAGTAGTACTTTCTGTTCAGGATATGACTGTAAGAAAAGTTTTCTGTTCATGTAGGAAAAGTACTGTTCTGTAGGAAAGTACTTCTTGTTTATGATATGAATGTAGGAAAAGCTGTGAAATACTCATTTAGTAAATTGAACACTTGGAGACCAAAATATGGCACCCTTTAAGTGAGAACTAGAACAATGCTTGATGTTAGCCTGCAGGCTGAGTATGTGGTGGAGGTCTTGAAAGAAAATTTTTGGAGATCCAGAAGTACATTTTAGGAGTGGAACTCTGGGAACGTTTCTCCTGAAATTGTCTGTAGTTTCCTTTTTATTGACTCGTGTGAAGTGAGCAGGCTCAGTCTTGTCAAGAAGCAAAGGCAAGAGGATAAAGGTAGAAGGCACTGGAGTGCACTTGAAGAGTGTTGGAAGGGTCCAGAAAAGCAGAAGCAGCTAGAGTTAGATTTTTGTTCACTTATAAAGCATTTAGAAACATTTGCAACCTGAAGTGAGAGTCAGAAGTTTAACTGGGCATCTCTGCCTGTCACTCAGTTTATATGGAGTATGTGTCACATGCAAAGCAGTGTTTTGGACACCATGTGAAAGCAGGAATGAAGTTCTGATCTCTTCTTTCCAGAGTAGACAGGATCTCTACACGGTAATTAATGCCATGCAAATAGCAAGGAGGATATTATTTCCAGCTGGGAATCAGGGGCTTCTTAGATTTATTTTCTATTCTGATTTTTTAGTTTAAAATGTTCTTATATTTTACATTGAGCACTTCAAGAAAGAAATTATAATGATTTAAAAATGCAATCATATTGAACCAAGAAATTAAATTTATGGCCTTTACATTTGTACCTAATCAGTATCTAGGAATGCAGGTAGACACGAAGCCAGCTCATGAATGAAATGAGTAAATAACTATGTAAATGTATAAATCTCGGGGATGGGTATCATGTATGATCAGGTTAAGTAACTCTGCCACTGGGTTTTTTAGTAACATGATTCACATTCATTTTCATCACATATACATTCATTTCGAATGTTAAAAACAAAACTATAATCTTTGTTAAGAGAAAATTCAGTTTAAAAATATGAAGAAATTCAAGAAGAAAATTTCAGGACTATTGATCAGAAGCTTTCAGTGCATATGGTACTACTTTGGCATCAGCCAAGGTTCAAGGAAGGATAAGAAAGAAGTGTGCTTTCTCTACTGACTGAGGCCATGATCTAAGAAAGGGGAACTAGGCTTTCTGTAGCACTTTGCTAGTTGTTGAGATGCCCCTAGTAAGGAAGGACTCTTGAGGTTAGCAACTCACTGTCTTTAGAAAGTCTTAGCCAGTGTTATAAAAACAGAACATTTTAGAGTACTATTTGTAAGTACAAGCATAGTTGGGCTTTTGCCTTCTGTAAGTAATCATCTTTGAAATACCTAAGGGTGTCTGGTTGTGGCTCTGGTCTGGGTGGAGAAGCCATAAGTGCACATAGGTGTCTACTGATGGATCTTCTTGAAGTACTCTTTGGAAGCTGTCGAGTTTGGCTTGATTGTAGGGGAATCTGGTGTCCAGTTCGCTGGGCAGACTTCTCCGTGGGTCTCCACAAACTGAAATGTCTTCACCAAGCGGAGGATCTCTTTCACGCTTTGGCCCACTGGGAGATCATTGACACTCAGATGCTTGATGACTCCACTGGGGTCAATTATGAAGAGACCTCTGAGTGCAATACCGGAACCTTCCAACAGCACACCGTAGTCCTGGGAAATTTGTTTAGTTAAATCCAACAAAAGCGCTATGTTCATATGGCCCAAACCGCCATTCTTCCTCGGTGTATTGATCCAGGCAAGAGGAGTAAGTGGGAATCCACCAAAACTGCAATAATTTCACAGTCACATCATGAAACTCATTAGCTTTGTCACTGAAAGCAACAATTTCTGTAGGACACACAAAGGTGAAATCCAAAGGATAGAAGAAAAAGCACCAAATATCTCCTCTTAAAGTCCTCAAGGCTTAGCTCTTTGAATTCTCCGTTGATAACAGCTGTGCCCTTAAAAGAGGGCGTGTGCTGGGTGACAGCAGGAGTGTGGCACAAGGAACTGGTACTGAAGGTGAATTTGGCTTGAGGAGACCCAGATCGCAGTATCTTTGTCAAGTATGTTCTTCTAGAAGCAACAGGTCCAAGGGCTGCAGAGGCAGAAATGCCCCGAGAAATTGTGCTCATGTGTCAAGCAACCAAGGCCTGGAGAAACCTTGCCGCTGCAGCTGCCATCTTCAGTGCACGCCTCTATTCTGATTTTTTAAAAAATGTTTACTTTTGGGTTATTTCTGATGAAAAACATTACACACGTAATTATAGTATGACCTGCATCAATTAAAACTTTTTTGTCTTTTTTGAGATAGGGTTTCACTATGTAGTTCAGGCTGGCCTTGAACTCACTTTGTAGCCCAAGCTGGCCTTGAACTCACAGTGATCCTTCTGCCTCAGCCTCCCAACTGCTGGGAGTAGAGGCATGCATCACCACATCCAGCTAAAACTTGTTTATTGTATAGAACTTTGTAGACCAAATGGTAAAATCTAGAAAGACTAACTTAGTTTTACTTTTTCCATTCTTTGAGTTCTTCCATAAATAGCATTATTTTTATAGATACCTTCTTATCATAATCTGAATCTTCCTCTTGTGTTGCCAGTTACCAAGTCCCACTGGTTTTTCTTTTAAGACAGTCATGCATATTAGAGACCATGGGAAACATTAAAAGCATTGTAACCTGGAATGATTAAATAAAAATCTGTGGATTAAGGTCTAAATACTAGTAGTTTTGAAGCTTCCTAAGTGGTTCCAGTTTGCAGTTGGCAATAGAGAAACTACTGTGATGGTTTATTCCATTTGTTCCTCTGTGTGCCTACTGCCATTGCCTTTCTTCAGGTTCTCTGTTTATACTCTTTTCTGCTCAGGGCGGGCCAACCTCATGTCTTCTGTAGGATATTATTCATTGTGTTCTTCTAGTCCCTCCCCACATGTTTAAACCTAATCTGTACTTCCTTCAACATTCTCCTCCTCCCTTCAACATCCTCCTCTTCCCTTTGCTGAAGCCCATTTCAAACTGCACTATCCTACAGTATTTCTTTGGTGCCTGATGTTTTGCACTTAAATTGTATACTTATGTTTGTCTTTCCCTTATGCATGTAATTTCTGTAACTAGGTTTTAAGCTTTTGGAAGACTGAACCTATGTAAACATATTTTTTCATGGTCCAGTGTAATGCTAGAACAGGTACTCAGTGAAAACTTGCTTAAGGAACTTACATTGACTTGGGAGAATGAATAAAATGAACACTTGGGGGAAAAAAACCAAAGATCTGTCCATGTGGACTTTGAATTCTAGGGCAGGTGGGGTGCGGGAGGTTGTGGGTGGTTTACCTCTATTTACTGAAGATCATTCAGTGTACAGATGACATTTTTGAAAAAATTACAAACCAAGAACTCAAAAATAAGCAATTAGTAAAAGTAGTATATTGGACCAAAGTAGAATGACAGCCAGTTTTCTTAAACACTCTAGGGGTCAGGAGTCTAGCAGCCTTAATGTTCCTGTTTGCATTGTGACATTCTTGTAGTTCCACAAATGACTGTTAGGTTTCTTTGAAATGAAATGTAGTTAATTTAGTTTGCTTCTGTTTTGTCAACCTAAAATTGTCCTAGGTGTAAGGATTCTAGAGAAAGAAAAACATCTTTGAATAGGTGCTATAACCTTAAAAGGTTTAAAAGTAAATAGATACGAAATTAAAATGAAATGTACTTGAATTTGAAAAAATGTTATCCTGTATATAAACATGAATTTTTTGGGGGGGACAAGGGGGAAGTACTGGAATTGAACTCAGGACCTTGCACTTGCTAGGCAGGCGCTATGCCACTGAGCTATATTCCCCAGCCCAAACCTGAAATGTTTATTGAACTAGGGTGCCGAATTGTGTTGAAATGTTCTCTGAAGTTACTTCAGTGTCAATGAAAAAACCTTCTAATTAGCCATACATTTTATACAGCTGAGTTCTTTATCTTACACTGTCTTCCTCATGCCAAGGGATTTGCTGACCCTTGATATTTTCCTTTCTCCTCTTTTTTAGAACCTGTGTTTTTCTAATAATAGAATTTATTGGAACCAAGCTTTATTATTCCTGTTGTTATATCTTTCAACCCCACATTCCTCCCCTAACCTTTCTCCCTCATTCTGGTAGTATTTTACACAATGTCTGAAACATTAAGGACCGAGAATTTTTGAAATGAATTTCATTTGGTTATGGTTTGAGCAGTTTTGCCTAGTGGTTTATGGGCACATGTGACTGACTGAATAGAGTTAGGATTACTGTTGATAAGAACAAATACATGCTGTGGGCTTGCATTGCTTTGTGCTTTTCAGTATATTAGTTGTTAGTCATATGTGGCTGTTGAGCACTTAAAATCTAACAGGTTCAGGTTGAGGCATACTGTGAATATAAACTACATACTAGATTTCAAAGACAGTGAAAAAAATTAAAATATCTCATTGATAATATGAATGTATTAGTTTAAATAAAATTATTATTGAACATAATTTTAACCTGTATTTTATTCTGGCTAATAAAAAGTTAAAATTGTGTATGTGGTTTATATTTCTTGCTTGCATTATATTCCGTTGGAGCATTCTAATTATTGAGTAACCAGCCAGTTAAGCTGAATAGATAAATCACTTTCTTCATTGAATGTCCAGAATTGTATGATAAACCATGCATAATATCCTTCATAGCTTGATTTAAAGCTGTAGTGTTAGAGAGGGCGAGGAGAAAGTTGAGGGAGTAAAAATGATCAAGATGTAGTATGTATATGCATCAGTTCACTAAACTGAATGTAATACTATATATTGCAAACACATACTAATAAAAAATTAAGTCTCGAAAAAAAACCTATAATGTTAGGTAGAAGAAATTTGGCACAATTTAGGATAAAGATGGTAAGCATAATACTGCTTAGGGATACGTTTTATCTTTCTTCTTTCCCCAAAACAGTAGTGGCTGTAGGATTGCAAAAGAAGACTGCAGCTGGACATATTTTGAATTGAACTAGACGTATTTGGGAGTTTGATTATGCTAATATATCAAGCATAAATTTTAATTTGGTTCAGTAATAAATAGTTTGATATGGAATATATGAATAGTATGCAGTTAATGTTCACTTTCAAAGATCTTTTGAAAAGATATATTGTTATTGTAGTGAAGGGAAGCACTCAATTTAGATGTTAATCTCTTCTCAGTTTTGCAGATGATTTCCTGGAATCACTTTAGCATAGCTAGAGCTTCCCAGCTTTTGAAGGACTCTGTGAAGAGCTTGTTACTGCATTATTTTGTGACTAGGTTTTCTTATCTTCAAAATTAGAATAGCTTAATTTTTTTCTGATTATACAAATTCTGTCTTCATTATATATTGCCTGTAATTCCACTATTCATTTTTGGGCATAGCTTTCCAGATTTACTTCTGAATATGTGTGTACGTACATTTATAACATCTATTCTGTTGGTTTCTATGAGGAGACAGGTCCTGAAAACGAGGTGCTGTGTTGAAAAGAAAACAAGGGAGAGACAAAGTTACGGGATTGGGTGGTGGGGGTGGGTGTGCAACAACTTCTAGGACTGAAGCCCCGATTACAATTTTCTCTTTTTATTAGAGTCTTTTCTTTACAAAGAACAGAAGCAGATTTTGGAAGAGTAAAGTTCAAATAAGTGGTAACTTAATTATTTAACTATCCTAGGGATCATCACTGGCTATATCTAGCCTTCGTGTTTACTGTTCTTTGGACACATTTTAGCAAAGCGTCTCCTGCCGTCCCAGCAGCATCCACTGAGTCTCAGGGTTCTGCATTCATTACCTTAAACACAATACATTTGTGAGACTTCCTCCAGCGCAAACAATCACATGGCCCACTATAGCAGAGTTCCTGGGATGACCAAAGGTTAAACTAGTTTAAGTTAACTGTGACCACATATTCTTTGCGTCCGTTCTTTTCCTTTTTTCCTTTTTTTGTTTTGGATTTTCTATACTTGACTTAGTCGGATTTCCTGTTGCTGGACTCAATAATTTGACAGTCACAATTTAAAAGATGTTTAATTTGGCTCATGGTTTGGGGGATTACATCCATGGTAGTTGGTTCCAATGCAGGAACATCATGGGGGAGGGGTGTAGTGTAGTTGATGCACTCAGAAGCAGAGCTGGAGAACTGTCTTGAAAGGGAAGGGGTGAGGGAGCTATCATACATCCCCAATGCTGCAATTACCTGTCTCACCTAGACACACCTAGAAGTGTGCTCCACCACCTGCCCCTGGGGTGGATATAAAGCCAATCAAATCGACACTCCACCATAACCGCTATGACACTATTCCACTGTTTACCGTGTATCAGCCATTGTGCTAAGAGGCATACATTATTACCTATTTTACTCCCCTGTTAGTCCTTGTTGGGCTGTTGTTGCTTAAAAATGCATACACATATAGGTGTGGTTTGAAGTCAGATCTGTCTAACCTGAAAGTCTATAGTAATTTTACTCTGATTATCTTTTGAAGTTACAAAGTAGGATTTTGTGTCATCTTTAACATGTACTACCCCCAGGTGGTACATACATAACTGTTCTATGCCACTGGATGGTTCAGGGCTGCTAGACAGCAAGACATATGAATGATTGCCCTGCCATGAACATCTTAATGGCTGCAGAGTTTTCCACTAAGATTAAATATTCCAGAACTAACGTTAAACACTGAAATTTAAATTTCAGTGTTAAAATTTTGAGATTATATACTCTAGACTAAGATCAGTTCATGTGTGGTTAAACCCCCCCCCCCCCAAGATTTCGTTTTTGTATTCCACACTGTCCTTGAACTCACTGCGTAGCCCAGGCTGGTCTCAAATCCATGGTGATCCTCTTGCTTCAGCCTACCTAGTTCTGGGATTACAGGTATGTGCCACCATACCCGACCGGTATAGCTATTTGAATTGAGCAGAGCAAAACTTTTTAGAGTATCCTCCCATGCTAGACTGCATGGTATTACTTGAGTGTTGTAAGTGCTTAAGTTGACTCTGTGATTTGCAGCTACAGGGGCAGCCTTTTTGTTTGTTTGTTTGTTTGTTTTTTACAC
>RJWT010024152.1:0-16568 GCA_004365215.1 Cuniculus paca | reverse complement strand
TCTGTGATTTTGTTAAAAAAAAAAACAGAAAAATAACCTAGGAATGGGAAAAATGGTTGCAGTATAAATATTTCTAGCTAAAATATATAAAGAACACATATCATAATATTTACACAAGTAACCAAATTTGAAAGTAGAATATTTATAAAAACAGAAACATGAACCTAAAATATGCTGAGAAAAGATACTCAGAATCGTTAGTTATCAAAAAAGCAAATTTAAGTCACACAAAGTATGCCTATGTACCCATTAAAATAACTAAGATTTGAAAAAATTGACAACATTAAGTGTTGGTGAAAACATGTAACAACTAAAACACTTATGTAATTACACTAGTGAGAATTTAAAAAATCATACAATCACTTTGGTAAACTTGTTTGTTAGAATATAAACTTAAATATGCATCTGTAATATGATCCAACCATTCTACTTCTAGATACTTTTCCAAGAGAAACATCAAGATATGTGAGACATATATAAATCTTTGTAATAATTTTATCTGCAATATCCCCAAAAGCTTAAAGAACCCAAATGTCTCTCAACATGTGAATGGATAAACAATTGTAGTACATCCCTTGAATACAACACTTGTTGAAAATAAAAGAATGAGCTTTTGTTCATGCAATTACATGTATGACTATAAAAAGATGTTCAGGTATAAAAAGACAGAAAAAAGCAAACCTGCTGTATGACTTCATTATTCATGAAATCTCAGAGACAATTTGAAATATCCCAAAAGAATCTAAAACTTTCTCTGATTCTGTGTTTCTTAGTAAATCTGTATATGCAGAAATTGTTGATACATAAATACAAAAAAAATGCTGAAGACACGCTTTGTTTAATATAAAAGTATATTAAATACTATAGATATTTAAAATATTAGGATAATTACCTATCAAAAGTGAAAATGGGTCAGAATTAAAGTCCAGAAATGGTTCTAAGTAAATATGGAAGCTGACACAAGGGTACCATGTAATATTAAAAATGAAAGAGCACACTATTCACTAAATTCAATCCTTTAGGAACTGAAAAAAAGAATTAAAACTAGAACGTTCAAAAGATAATAAAAGCCGTATATTTGCCTCTCAGATTAGGTGAAATGAATTATAAATCAGTAAACTATGTCAACAGTATCAATATATATATAAATGTATGAAATAATATAGTTATTACATTTTCAAATTAGACAGTTTTTACAATTATTCAAGCTAGATCAACATTCCAACAATGATATCAAAGTTCAAAGGCAAACTAAAAATTTGACAGTGAAATAATAGAACAATTAATATATTTATGATAGTAGCATAAATAATAGTAAATGACAATGTCAGAAGTTGTTTCATGATATTTTATAAGCCATATTCAGAATATTTTTAACACCTAAAATCAATGTTAAAAAGCATTAAGAACAAAAAAGTTTTAATTAAAGAGTGTCTGATAAAGGAATCTCCTGTGTCTTAAGGTAAAATTTGTATGTTAAGACAAAATTGTCTACTCTTTCCAGAAATAATCCAAAAGTTTAATGGTTTTAAAGGTTATCAATAAAAGTATGTATTATATAGGACAAAGTTGAGAAATTTTTGAAAACAACATGAGAAATCATTTTACACATAAATGAATGTCATGGTCTGGCACATTATTTTGGTCACACTTTGTATTTAGATTTAAGATTCTATTCATATCATATGCAGGTTTTTTGAAACTGTTGATCACAAATGCAAACAGAACTACTGTTGACTTTACTATGTCTGGTAGTCTGGAGTCTAGGGATTCACAGACCACTGTCACTGGGCCACCAAGTCAGAGAATATCAGTGCAAAACAGGTAATATAAAATAAATTTATTGTAGGTCCTACAAAGCAACTGTGGGAAAAGAGTATGGTGCTCAGAGCTGAGTCACTGTGGAAATCAGGTGGCCTTTCTGTTTTAAAGGGTCATGTCTCTATCTCCCTGAGAATCAATACTTGATTGATTGGGTATTGGGCTTGTTGCTAAGCATTGCGTCTTGTGAGCTGATGAGGGAATCTGAGTAGGGATGGCAATGTGCAGGAGGAAAGAGTGCTGCCTGCAAAGAAGTAGATGTCAAAATCGAAGCCCATCAGCTTCAAATCAAACTGCGTGCCACACATAGCCACACAAAGCCTGCATTTTTCACCCTGTATACAGGGCCTGGATGTGTCTTGACAACTTACTTGAAAAGTTGTCTTTATTTCTAGAAAATGGATATGGGGGTTATAATTCTATGTACCAATAAAAGTTTTCACTGGGCCTTGCAAATTTAATTATTTATTTTTGTGGTTAAAAGAAAAAAATTTCTCCAGGATGCATCTCCAGCCCACTTATCTGTTTTTTCTTTTGAAACAGTGTTAAGTTTTCCAAGTTGGCCTCATATTTGGGATCCTCCTGTCTCAGCAATTTTAAAAGAACCGATAGCATGACAGTTGCTCTCATGTTTGCACTGTAATAAGATATTTTGTTTCAACAGAAACTGCATTTATCACAGTGCATTAATACTGTGAATTTTAACTAAAATTTGAGTCTTACATATCTTACAGTTATTGTTTAATTTTGTTTTCTGTTCATAATTATTTAAAAGTTTGACCATGTTATTAGTATGTTAAAAGTATTAGTAGTTAAAAGTATTATTTATAAGTATGACCATGTTATTAGTTTTAGGTTAATACATATTCAAATAAAGTTAGTATACAATGATTTAAATTAAACATCAGTGCCTCTAAGAACTTTTCAAATGGATTTACATTTATTCCTAAGTTTAAGATACCTTGTATAGATGGTCCTTTAACCTCTTTGCATCTGTTTAAACATCAGTCACCTTCTACTTGTTTTTGATCTCCCATTGCCAGTAGTGTACTGGCGATCCAAGCAGAATTCTGCACAAAATACATGTCAGCCAGTTGGATGACCCTAATTGCTTCTAAAAAGCCTGAAACGTGTTCCTAAAAAGTTTCCATTCAATAATATATTTATTTTCAATGACTTAATTTTATAGAATAAGTATAGCATTATATTTTAATGTCGGATTTTAAAAAATGCCTTCTATAAATTTCATTATCAAGAAGGAAAAAATAAGAAAGTTTGTTGTTAAGGCACTGTTCGTAAATGAAGTAGGGATCAGGAATTAAGAAATGGGACAAGTCTTTTTGTAGAAAGTCAGTAAAATAGGAATTTGAATTTGATTTGTCAAAGATCTTTCATAGGAATAAATTTGACTAAAATTATTAAAGTTCATTTGTGTGTAAAATATTTATTTTTAAATATTTATATTTTATCTTATTTTAAAATTACTCATATTCAGTTAAACTTTAATGGAATTTCTAAGATTATATCGTCTCTGAATCCTATAGTACAAAAAATTTAAATTCATAGTATTGCAGTTCACAACTGTGGCACAGGACAAAGGGTATAAGATTACTCAGAGTCAACATCCAGTTCAAACTCCAAGGAGGCCCACAGAAGCTGCCGTTCACCAAGTGCCCTCAATGTGGGAAAGTCTCACAGACACCACCGAACTGAACCTTCTGTGACTACTTCTTGTGAGAACCATAAAGCAAGGAAAAAAGGAAAAAGAAGGGTGCCTGGGCAGGAACTCATGTAGGTGACAGGGGTAAGGCAGGAGAAAGGGTAGTCTGTTAAATGACTGACCTTGGGACTAATTTAGATGATAATTTGTAATAGAGGGAAGATGGAGGCCAGAGCACTTATTCCTTAAGACAATCCATTTTGTTGGGGCTTTTTTCTTTGTTTGTTTGCCTTTTTTGAGAAAGGGTCTTCTATTAGGTCAGGCTGGCCTTGAACTGATTATATAGCCCGGACTGGCCTTCAACTCCTGGTGATCTACCTGCCTTAGCCATCAAGGGCTGGGATTACAAGTGTGCACCACCATGCCTGGCTTAGACAATCTATTTTGATCCTACTTGGCTTTGTGGCCTTGTAGGTTATCCATTAATCTCTGACCATGGATTTTGGGAGGTTAGGAGAGTATGGCCTCTTACCTCTGTATATCTGTCACATAAATAATCTTGGTCAATGCCCCCACAACACAGATTAGAATTTTCTGAATTTCAAATTAGCTTTAAAAATATTACAGGTGTCAACTATCACACATGCCTACTAAGGATGCTGGGAAATACCATTAACTATCTTTGTTCGTTAATCCAAAAAAAGAAAGAAAATAATGACAATCTATCTTTGTCAATGTAACTCGATGAACAACTTACTGCATTATTGTTGCTTCTGTCTTTTGCAGAAGACCTGTGAAAATTTACATACACTTCTACTAAAAGACTAAATTATATATAATTGTTCTACAGATTTCAAGACTGCTTCTTAATCAAAGTTCCCAGAATGTACAGTAATGCTGGCTGTCAGTTGGCCACTTTTGTCTCAAGGTTAAGAAGAGGCCAACCCATGAGTCAGCATCAGCGTGGACTCCGGGGAGGGAGAACTAGTCCCGTCTGGCTGGAAACTGCGCCATGCTGAGGCTGCCTGGGACCTGGACATCCAGAGCCAAGCCCCTCCCCCATTTCAATCTTAGTAAGATATATATGGTAGCCATTTTGTGTTAAATAAATAAAAAAGAGACCAATAATAACTTTGCTAAATATAAACTATTCTTTTTTATGCTTTTTACCCTGACAGATATTCTAATAGTTACATTGCCACTATTTCCTACTGTGCTGAGCATTTAAGAATAGACTGTAAGATAAAATTGTGAATAAAATACATATAGGTCTTTGTCATTCTTTATTAATATTTTAGACTTTTGTTTTTGTTTTTTGGTACCAGAATAGAACTCAGGACCTCATGCATGCCAGGCAGGCACTGTGCAACTGAGCTAAATCCCTGGCCCCTCTTTATTAATATTTTAGAGTAAAATGTGAGATCATAAGCACTTTTTCTAAAATTTTAATCTCCAAGAAGATAATATTCTCTAGCTATCTTAGGTACTTTCTTTGCTTTACCAGTTTGGCTTTTTTTTTTTTTTTGCTGCACTGAGGATTGCACTCATGACCTCATGCTTGCCAGGCAAGCGCTTATCTTGAGCTAGATTCCCTGCTCTTTACTAGTTTGGCTTTAAGGTAAAGTTTTCGTATGAACAATTTTTTAATAGACCTTCCAGATATACAGCATCTTGTTAAAAATTCATGCTGGCCAGAATACAAGAAGGTCAGAAAATGTCTTTGAATTTATGCCATGGTCTTTTTGATAATTCATTCAGGTTTTAAAAGGGAAATTCTTTGTTAAGAAAAGGAGCCAATGCTTATTAATTTATATGCTTAAGTGAGAGACTCCACTAATTCATTTATTAAATATCAAAAATGGTATGTTTTCATCCCTTGTCTTGTTTATTGTCTTTCGCCAATACGGATAAAAGCAAGAGGAAAAACTCAGTAACCCAGGTTTGTGCCTGACATTTTTGGCAACCTAATGAAAAGCTGATTTTTGTAGCATTTTTCTTTGCAAAAGTGTCAACAATGCAACTTAAGGCCAGTATTCTTGTGTAAGTGTGGATTTTGCAATATTTGAGAAAAGTGATGTAATCACGTAGATGCTGAGGATGCAATATGCACAGGTGGAGGAAACACATGTAATGGAAGCAGTAATGGACTCTACAAGACCACATAAAATTCTCCAGATGCATCATCACATGCTACTCAAAGTATGTTAACTGGAGATTATAGATGTTTGGAGAGAAAAGGAAAAGAAGAAAGGGGAAGTATTTTTTTTTATCAAATCAGAATGGGAAATACTGGGTAAAACAGTTTATAAACTCAAATTTAATAGAGATATAAAACAGACAAGCAGCAATATAAAATTTATAGGTATGACGTTGTGCTTTTTCTCCTTGTGCGTGCTGCCCATCGCCGGCATAGTGCACTGCAACTTTAATACACAGTGGTGCTGTCCACTAAAGACTTTATTGGCCTGATGCTGTCAAAGACTCAGTGAAAGACTCCAATCCATAAACACTATCAAATTCATCCCATTAGACATTTTTATATGAGAAAAGTCAAATTTATTCAGCAAAATTACCATGACAGACTCTCACAGATTCTAACAGATTTACCCAAATTGGATGATATCCATCCATTTTATGCTGATTTGATGAATATTCTCTATGATAAGGATCATTACAAGTTGGCTGGAGGACAAATAAATATTGCCAAAAATTTAGTGGACAATGTTGTTAAAGATTATGTGCAGCTAATGAAATATGGCGATTCTCTCTACCACTGCAAGCAACTGAAGTGGGCTTCCCTTGGGTGGCTGTGCACTATTATCAAGCGACAGAAGCAGAGTGTGGAATATTTGGAACAAGTGCATCAGCATTTATCCCACTTGCCAGCCACTGGTCCACATACAAGGACTGCTTCTGTGTGGGTGCCCAAATGTTGGGAAATCCAGCTTCACCAACAAGGTGACAAGAACAGACATGGATGTTCAGTCACATGCATCTACCACCAAGTCGCTGTTCATTGGGCACATGGATTATAAGTATCAACACTGGCAGCTTTCAAATACACCAGGGATTCTGAATCATTCTTTAGAGGATCAGAACAACATTGAAATGCAAGCTCTATCACATCGCTGGCTCATCTTCGTGCCGCAGTTTTGTATGTGATGGATTTGTCTGAGTAGTGCGGACATGGATTGAAAGAACAATTAGAGCCTTTCCATAATATCAGACCCTTCTTTACCAGCAAATCTCTCATAATTGTAGCAAACTAATGTGATGCGAAGACAATAGCTGAACTTTCTGAAGATGATCAGAAAATATTTATAGACTTGCAGGTTGAAGGATTCCGTTATAGAAACCAGCACCCTGACTGAGAAAGGTGTTATTAAAGTTAAAACAGAGGCCTGTGATAGGCTTTTGGCTCATCGAGTAGAAACCAAAATGAAAGGAAATAAAGTGAACAAAGTGCTAAATAGATTGCATTTAGCTGTACCAAACGAGAGGGATAATAAGGAGAGGCACCCCACTTCATCCCAGAAGGAGTGGTGGCATGCAAGAGAATGGGTATTGGGAAGCCCAAGAAGAAAAGGGAATGAGATCTTGAGCTAGAAATAGGAGATGATTATTTTTTGGATCTTCAGAAATACTGAGATTTGATGAATTCATCTGAAAAATATGATAAGATACCAGAGACCTGGGAAGGCCATAATGTAGCTGATTAT
The DNA here is from genome assembly GCA_004365215.1 of Cuniculus paca. Lineage (NCBI taxonomy): Eukaryota > Metazoa > Chordata > Mammalia > Rodentia > Cuniculidae > Cuniculus > Cuniculus paca. Next base: position 9,368 of record RJWT010024152.1, on the reverse strand, counting down.
ATTGATCCTGCTATCATGAAGAAATTAGAAGAGTTAGAAAAAGAAGAGTTGAGTACAGCTGCTGGAGAGTGTGACAGTGAATCTGAAAGTGAAGATGAAGAAAGGGTGGAAATTCGACAGCTGGCAAGACAGATTAGAAAAAAAATGAAACTGAAAATTCTGCAATCAAACGAAAAGAATGCCAAGACCAAGGATGCCTCGAACTGCTAAGAAGTTTCAGTGGACAGTTTTGGAGAATGAAATGTGACGTTTTGGTATTGACATGGATGATAAAGACAATGCCCACTACGCAGTCCAGGGAAGACAGTCTCAGAGTGTCACTAGGAAAAGGAAACAGGAAGGCTCTGTTCCGCCCACTTCTGTAGCCCAGAGTTGGAGTTGCTCTAGAACTCCACGCAATGTTTCTGGTCTTCAGAATGTGAAGATGGTGAAGAGAGCCAAGACTATGATGAAGAATGCTCAGAAGAATATGAATCACTTGGAGGAGAAAGGGGAGGCAGAGAGACGTGTGTTTAACATGAAACCCAAGTACTTACTCTCTGGAAAGAGGAAAGGTGGTAAAAAGGACAGAAGGTAATGTCCTTCTCAGTACAGGGTTTGACTAGACTTGCTGCTTCATTTGGTATGGTTTCGTAAAACTGGGATAATTCTTAACTGAAAAAAACAATGGAAATAGCTTAAGGGCTTGTAGCTGAAAATGATGATTACCCTTAGAGAGGTGTGCAAAATATAAATATTTTGATTAATGTTTCTGCATTTTAGAGAGTTGATTCAGATTTCAAACTGAAAGATTTATTGGTATGATTATTGGGTTTTTTGATGGAGAAAGAACTTTACTTTGCAAGAGGTAGCTTTGGTTTATCACACATGAATGGCCATTTCCTAATGAAGAAAGCATCTTCACTTTGTGGTATATGCAGAAGGCTACCAGCTCTGACCTGCAGGCCTTGGAGAAAACCTGTTTACCAGTGTGTCAGGACCCTGTGCTTAAAATAGTCTCTTAAATTATTTTTTATTTTCTAGTCCTTTTTTACAATATATCATTGTAATCTATCTTCAACTATTTTATCCAAAATAAACCTCCAGAGGGGGAAAATTTATAGGTATGGATATTCATCTTTTCTGATTGGCAGATTATACGTATGTATATTTGTGTTGTTTTGTGTGTTTGTTTTTGTCTACTGCACAAATATAAGCAAAAGAAAGATGCTACAATTAAACAGAAGAGAAGCTCACGAGAAAGATGGCAAATAGGCTTGGGAAATACAGAAGACAGTGTCTAGTTAGTAAGAATGTACACAAATCCTGCTGGGAAACCACCATGAAATGTATTCAGTTATCTATTGATTGATTATTTCATTCCTTGGGTCACTAAATTATGGCCAAATCCTTAGGAGATAAAGATCAACTGGCTATTTCGAATTATATATTCACTCCTTTTATATGTTAAGGTCACCTTTTCTTTTTAATAGTTCCATCTGGTTTATAAAGAAGAGAGGAGAAATGACCACAACAGAGAGATTAGGCTGCTATTTTCCAAAGAGCAAATTCTGGATAGTTTTAACTATAACGAACTTACTGCAATACAGGATTCTCGAGAATATTTTAACATGGGCTGTTTCCTAAATTTATTTGACATTGTAACCTTGCTGGGGCTTGTTTGTGCTTTCATAATATTCATGTGACAAATAACATGTAAAGATGTTGCCCATGGGAAGATTTGCCTTAGGAACACAGCTTGATAGATCAGCCTACATTGTTAGCAAGGCAAAAACTTAAAGTGAATTTATAATGTTTTTATAAAAGGTTTCATCTACACGTGTTAAGTGTTTTGGATATTTATTTTGTGCATAATTATGTGGTTATGTAAGTGTGCAGGAGAATGAAGTATTCTAAATTTCAAATATTTAAAATACAAAAAGTAAAGAAAGATTCCATTTTATAGGCCTTTTTATCAAATGTGTAACTTCCATATGCTTTAAATAGAGACATCAAAAGGATGAATAGAAATAATGACAGCCGGACTAGCAAGAATAGCACAATCTATAGTTTATGGAGTATTTCCTATGTGGTTTATTTTAAGCACTGTTCATTCATTAGTTTATTTAATTATTAACGCCATCCAAAGAAGTGCCATTATTACTAATATTCCAATTTTACAATGGACAAAATATGAACAAAAAAGTAGAATGCTCAATCACACAGCTAATGAAACAGAAACCTACAAAAGGGCTTTATATTTTTATAAATATGTATTTTATTTCAGTTCTTATGCTTTATCATCATATATATATTATATATATTTTATATATATATATAATGAACATATACTGAGAGGTACAAAACTTTTAAGTACTTAAATGTTACTATTTTGTTTTGAGTGATGGCAGAATCATAGTGCTTCACTGACAGAAACTTTGATTATTAAAGTAATGGAAAGCATACCTCATCTGAGTATAAAAATCGTTATGGCTTTTGGCATGTATTTTGGTTCCCCTGATTTATTAGCCTTTACAAACATGCAAAATTAAATATGTATGACTGACACCTCAGTAAAGATTATGGTTAATTCATTTTATAATCATATCTCAGGCATTTTATGAGAGCTAGGTGACTTAAAATCTGATGTGGGATATAGATCTTTCCCTCATTTACTTTGAATATGGTCAGGAGGTCCGAAACCACGGCAGGAACATTTATTTCCTGCTTGGTTTACTAGGGCAATATTTATTCATAGTTATCTGTAATTTGAAGAATCTTTGAGAGAAATGCCAAAGGTTATTTCTCTGTCAGAGCTTGTCTACAGACTTCAAAAATAAATGGAAGCTATTAAGAAGTTATTTTCAACAATCTTATATTTCATTCATCCAAAGAAGGAAGAACTTGCCTAAGGCCATAATTTCTAAAGCTAGTTTTTTGACAGACTAATATATCCTAATAATTTAAAATATTTTCACTGCTATTAAATACAGGCTGTTATAAGATGTACTTTTTACCTTTTCTATACATACCTATAGGACTTCTAATTGAAGTTCAGTAAAAATTGATTCATTTATGATTTGAAAATTGATGCTATATATTAAAATTTTATAAGCCAGAAAACACAGTTCAAACTTCTTCATTATCCCTGTGGCTCTTTGAAATAGAATATAGAAGGAGACTGTTGATAAGTATATAAGTTGGTATGTATAACTATCTTAAAAAACATATAAAAACTCAACTGCCCATGTTAGAAGATTAGAAATACCTTTCTATAACCTCATTACTGATATTAAGCAGTTCATAATCTTAAATGAGTTGTTTCGCCTGGTGAATTTTTCATTAAATAAATGTTGTAAGGAAGCTAGTAGGAACTTTGTGCAATGGACAAAATGGGAGCACTCAGCCTACACTGTTCTCATAAGAAGTCACTCTTCCTTTGGTTGAAACCTTCAGTTTTGAAGAAAGCCTTGACCTTAAGCCCTCATCATTATATTTGAACTACTTGAGACTTAATTTGGGATTAGATGTTCACCCATTAATAAATGTCTATAGTCTAGTTCATCACATTCATACAAAAATCTATCAAAAATTCTCTTTTGAACCAAAATCCTCCAAATATTTAACGATTGTTATCATGGACAACCGTTACACAATCTTCACATACTTTTTTCAAGTTAATAGTTTCTAGTGTGTTGAACCATTTCTTTAAAATCACATTTCAGAATTATTTGTCTTACTCATTCTTGTTTTGATAAACTTGCACTTAGTATGACTTTTTTAAAAAATGGCATCCAGTATAGAATGCACAATTCCTAGAACAGCAGGAATGCAGCAGAGTGAGAATATTACATATACTCATATAGTGTCTGCTATTGTTTTAAAGCATCTCAATTTACATTAGAAAGACTCGTTTTGTTTTAATAGCTACAACATTTCATGCAAATTATTAAACTCCCGTATCTTTTAACACAGAAATTGCTAAACAACAAAATTATTATCATGTTGTCATGGTTGATACATTGTGTCAACTTGAGCAGGTTAGAAGTTTAGCTTGAGAGACTCAGCAGAGAGCTAGGGTTCTTACTTTGTAAATATCTTCATCCTGTGCAAAAGAGGGCAAGGACATTTTGTGAGTGCTACACCCACCCTGGGAGTGAGGGGGTGGCCTGGGGTGCCTGTGTACAATTTGAGGGTAGAGAAGAGGCTTGCGTTTTGCCCTCTTTTGCTCTGGCTCCTGCCTTGAGGTGTGGCCCTGTGCCATGCCACCCTGCCTTGGAGCCAGCTGATTATGGACTGAAATCTCCAAAAACTGTGGGCTTCATAAACCTTTCCTTGCTTCACTTTGGGTGTAGGGTGTTTTGTCCCAGCAACGAGAGAAAAGTAACCAAGACACATGTACTTGTATAGTCAAATTTAGACCCAAACTTCAGGATTTTTTTCTTCTATTAAATATCAGTGCTACCTTTTAAGTAATAAAGTCATTGTGCTAGTAGACTTTGATTTTGTCATGTATTCTTTGTTGTTCTAAAGTCATGCCACAATAATTTTTACAAGTTAGCCTCCTAATTACATCATAGAAAAAGGATATCAACTGTCAAAATAGGAAGTGGCCCTATATAAGATCTATCCTTTCTCTCTCTCCCTCTCATATGCACACATACACACCCTTACACTCACAAACACACACAGACACACCAACAACGTCTGGGTGCTCCCTTGAAATTAGTTTACCTAGATATAAATCAGACGACATTAGTTGTCCAATGGCAGTCATTTTTTCAATCATTCTGCCAAGATTTTTTCAGTGCCTTGCTGAAATCAGCATTCAGCATATCTGTGAATATTGCCTGCAGGAATATTGTAGTCTACAAAGTATGTCAGAAAATAAAATGAAATCGTATGGATTTTATCATTAAATAATTTTATAAATTTCCTAAAATCATTTGTTAAAATAATCTTCTTTATGACTTTTGTTGTTCTGTAGCAGGGTTCTCAATGTTGCCTGTACCTTGGAAAAATATAATAATCCTCAGACCTCCAATCTGATAACTGAATCAAAATCTTTTAGGAAGACTTGAACATCTGTAGATTTTGAAATATTCCCAGGTAATTCTGGTGATTTCTGTGGCACATTTGCCTAAAGCAAGGCATAATGCTCCAGCTGGTTCAAGTTAAATTGAGTTGACCTTCTAATTATTTAACGTATGGTACAATAACTTAAAGGATTGTTAATTAAGTAATAAATTATATAAGTAGTTCCCATTTTCAGTTAGAAAATTACATTTCATCAGGAAAGATTGCATTTGGATATTAGTATCTATTTCACACATTTTAGTAAGAATTGCTAATGCATCTTTAAAAATTTAAAAGATGTTCTCAGACTCAGAATTTTTTAAGGCAGGAATGTCCAGATAGAATTTTAAAACACAGTTTCATATTCATAATACTCATAATATTTTCGTTAATAGTAAATTGTACTTGGCTTCCATAGAGAGAAGTAATCAAAATAATATTCTTAAAAGAAATACTTAGAAATATTAAGAGTTGCTAGAGTCTGACATTTACTTCCTCTTCTGGAAATATCAGAATGATGTTTTTCAAATCTTTTCCTTTAGGTTTTCTTAAAACTGTACTGTTAATATTTGTGAAGTACTAAGTATAAACTTAAAAGTAATTCACCATTTAGGATGGGAAAAATGGATCCTGGTTCTTGCTTAACATTTTGTCTCTTATCTTCATTTTCAATGTCCTTGCTTTTCAGATTTCAGCTCAAAGAAACCAAATATTAATTTCACTTTATTCCAATTCTATGAAATTCTTAATCATGCTGATTTTTAAAAAAAAATTAAATCATAAATAAAATTGATCGATTCTACTTCCTTCTCTTTCGTTTCCAGAATTATAAGTTTTTGTTTTCCTGTATTCACAGCCAGAAGTTTTGGATTTTTGGTCTGAGTAAATTATACAAAATATTTTCTGGTATCATTCTCAAAATTTACTGTGTTTTAGAATTTACTACATGTTTTAGAAATTACTACATGTTTTTGCCACTATTTTTGAAAATGATGCTTTTAATACCTTATTTTTGAATGTTTTTTCTTTGCTTGCTAATTTTGGTTGTTAGTATTTCAGAGGATTTAAGAAACACAGTTTTAGTCCTTAACTCTTATTGTGGAGATTATCCACAATTCTTATTGCGGAGATTAAGTATTATTAACTTACAAATGAAAACAGGTACACAAATGAATAGTGGTGAATAAAAGCTGCTCATTGCTCTGTACTTACTAAGAATTGTATTTAATGTATTAATTTTACTATCGCACCTAATATCCACAAAAATTCTATGAGGTATATTCTATTTTCGTCCCCATTTTACAATAAAAAGATACAAAATTAGTTTCCTAAAAAGGACTTTCACTGGTCGTCAATGAGCAGTTGTCAGATCTGGGATTCAAATCCCACTCTAATAGTCAAGTCCTGCTCATAACTCCTGGAATGACTTCCTCCTCAGTGCTACAAAAGTAAGTACAGAATACCAGGGTGACTGAATCTAAGTCTGGATCCTTTTAAACTAAGAACATTGCTCTGAAGATTTAGCAGGGGACTTTGTATGTAACCATAATAGTGTTTTATGATATTTCCCCTTTATTCTCATTATAATAATTTGTAATTTGTTTATATTTTATGATGTCACATAATCACAGAGCTCTCTTATTAACACAACTTGATTTAATTAACACTTTGTGACAGATAACTGTTTGTTGTGGGGCCAGTCTTGCACGTTTCAAGATGTTTAGCAGCATCCCTGCCTTCTATCTGCTAGATGCCGATAGTGTTCTGAAGTTAGGAGAAATAAAAAATTATTCAAGCATTACCAAATGTTCCTTGGAGAGCAAAACCATCTACAGATGTAAACCATCTATAAAGATTTAGATCACAAAATCATATTTTCTCCATCTTTGCTGGTAGTGGTTTCTATTTCTCTATATTCTTATCTGTAGTGTTAATGTCATGTAGTAATAATTATACATGCAAAAGACACGGGGAAATTTTGTGAAAATGTTGCTATTACCAACACACAATACTTGAAGAACTCATCATGTATGAAGCTCACTTACAATGGAATTCCATGATAAATCATGCTACTGAGACACCTTGCCACTCTAATTTTGTAGTCTTTAATTGGAAATTGGAATTGGTGGATCAGATTCAGTATATCTTCAAAATAAAATATGTTTGGTATCTTTTTACCCTACTCAACTGCTTATAACTTTAACCAAATTTACAAATAATTATATATAATCTTTATATAAAATTTTACTGTTTTCTTCATAAACATCTTTAATCCAAAGCATGGTATTATTATAACTTTCTTTATAACACTTTCAATCAATGCTCCCATTATATACTTTTCCTCCTTGATGTTAAAATTTCATGATAATCTCAGTATCTTTAATCTCAGCGTTCTTCTTTAGAAACAGTGGTTATCTGCACCACTAGTTTTCCTTCCTCTTATTTCTTATTCGATACTCAGTATATTATTCATTATTACTCTTTCCTGATGGCATCCACTTTTTTGAGATTTAAGAATCTTTTCAATTATGTCACTAAATATTTTGAAAATTATGTCCTCTATAGACCCGTAAGTATATGTTCCTTTTCTTTTCAGCCATTAGTGATCTTACTAGCATAATGGTCCAAAAAGAAAGCAAATCGTGTTCTGTGATGCCATTTGAACAACCAGTTGTTCTTTTCTCACATCTTTTTCTCTCTTCCAAAGGTATGACCTTTAAATGGGGAAAAATATGAAAACACCACCTGGGTCCCATGCCCTTTAGATTCTCCAAAATATTTGAGAACTGAGGGTGACAGGCTATAGGTTTTTCAAGCTCCAGTAAGAGTCTCGTGTGTTTAAGCCCAACTGGGTAAAAGGTTAGTGAGTTTTTTGTTCCCTATCCTGGAAAGAATCTGTCTCACATTTAGTAACACTTTGTAAAACAGAAACTCTCTGCCTGATTAACCGTAAGATTCTTCCCTCTTGAAGAGAAGTCACCAATTTTCATCACTTCCTGCAATTTTTTCTCCAAATTTGACAATGTTTACAAATTTTTATTTTTATGACAATGATATTGTGTTTTCAGAAAACCTGTATTTAATTTGAAAGAAACATCTTTATGTCCTAATTGAGTTTCAGTGGTTAGAGAAAAGTCACTGGTAAATTCTATTGCTTCGCAAATATTTTGACATTATTAGTTTTTCTTCCATTTATTGGGCAGTTTTTTTTTCTCAATGACTTATTCTTTAGATTATTTCCCCACCCATAACTGACCCTAGTAATTATTTGACAGCATTTCTTGTATTGTTTGCTTCAAGTATTGTTCTCGATTCCATTTATAACACTGGGGAGTTTCTTAGTAAATAATGCTAACATAGAGTCAAGAATTCTGAAAACGATTCTTAATGTTCTGCACTTCCATATATACAGGTCTTTATAGAGCCTTTAGGAACTTTTTCTTACCTTCATTCATTGTTCATCTAAATTACTTACTCCACAAACATTTGTGGGGTTGTTATGTGGCTATTACAAACAGAGAAGACAGCATGATGAATAATACTGACAAGGACCTAACTCACATGGTGCCTCAATGCTAAGGGTAACACACAGAGAGTAAAGCATAATTCAAGGCATACAATAATTTCACACAGTAATAAGATCTGTGTAGAAAATGAAACAAGGACAGTGGAGCATTCCTGTAATTCCAACTTTTGGGGAGGCTGAGGCAGGATAATCATAAGTTCAAGTCCAACCTGCTCAGATCAGCAAGACCCTATCTTGAAAACTAAAAGCAAGAAACAAAGCAAAAAACAAAAGGAAACAAGACACCATGATGTGAGGTAGAAAAATGGTAGAGGTACTCTACATAAGAGATTGCCATCTTTAAGATGACTTGACCAGTTCTGTCTTTTTGATACCTTCTGCAAGTGCACTAGCATGTTAGAACTCCAAGAGCACACATACTGTGATTCAGTGACAGCTACATCTCCTTGAGGAGAGCAAATGGGCAGCAGAACTCATTATGTTTGTTTCTTTACTATTCTTGAAGCATCACATGTTAGAAGAGGTATAAAATTTATAATACCTGTACAGGTAAGTCCATTTCATATTTATTTGGAGACAGGCAAATAGCTCATTCATTAAGAAAAGAGACTTCATGGTCAGAAAAAAAATAAAATGACTATGAATTTTCTTTCTAGCTAAATGTGTTTCTTGCATAGAGCATATTGATGGATCCTGTCTCCTGATCCACTATGCCTCTTTTTCTTTCTATTAGTGCCTTAAGGCCCTTTTGCACTGTATTGTCTCTGCCCTGCTATTTTCCTGCCAT
>RJWT010024151.1:0-16587 GCA_004365215.1 Cuniculus paca | reverse complement strand
ACCAATGCTGTTTTGCTAATATCTTGAAATTCTGTATTGCTTACATTGTTCTGCTTTGTTTGTTTTATTTTGTTATGTTTTGTTTTGTTTCTACTGTTTTAGTTTGTTGTATTTTGTTTGATTTTACTTATCCCTGCTGGTATGGGCAGGTATACTGCAGATAACAAGAGTCATTATGGTAGCCTTATCGATTGCTTTTTACCCTTTTTAAAAGTCATGTACCATGTTCATTGCTTTGTTTGCTTGACTTTACTCTGTTTTGTTTTGTTTGGTTGTATTCTTTTCAAAATAAAAAAAAAACTTATAGCAGGAGACATTTCAGTGTACTAGAAATAGCACTAGACCAGGAGCCAGAGTGCTAAGTCCAGCCTCTGCCACTCACCTCCTGTAAAGTGTAGGCAAGTCACTTAACTACCCACCTCAGTTTTCTCATGTGCCAAAAAGAAGCTGACAAGTTAAGATCCAATGACACAAATCTAAAATTAGTTATGATTGGGGGCAAACATAGCACAATGCTGAGGCTACTCAGAGAAAAAATGTCCGCTTGGGGAGACCCACATGTTCTGTGGTGGGACCACAATCTGCCAGGAAGAAGGTAGCCCCAAGCCCACCAGCACATGGCCTGGAAGGCCAAAGATGAACCTCCAACAACAGCTCATGGCTCGATAGGGACTGACCAGGAGCTGAGCAACCTGCTGGACTTCAGTGGAGTGTCTTCCCCACCTGCTAATAGTGAGCAAACCAAACCAACACTGGGAAGCTGTCAGTTCAGTGGATCAGAACTGAGAAAATGATGAAACACCTTTCTTTATGAAGCCAGAACTAACCTGATTATCTAAACCAGACCAACAGTAAACAATAGAGGAAAGACAAATAAAAAGAAAATGATGGACCAATTTACCTTATGAATATATTTCAGAAATCCTCAAAAAAACTAGCAAATTAAATTCCACTGTTCATAAAAGGAAAAATGTAATCAAAACAAACTACAAGTAACATACTTAATGGCAAAGTTTTCTTCCATAAACAAGAACAAGGCAAGAATGCCTACTTCTTAACTTCTCTCTAGTTCAGTATTTTACTGGAAACCCTGGTCAGCACTAATACAGCAACAAAAGAAAATAAAAGAGGAGGAAATTGAGAAAGAAGAAATAAAACTGTTTCTATTGACAGATGACACAATTGTCCCAAAGAATCTTCGAAAATCTAGAGTATAGTGAGGTCACTGGATACAGGATACATACACACACACACACACACACACACACGTCTTCATTCTTTATACACTTGGCCCTCTATTTCTTGAGGCTTTTTGTCTTCAGATTCAGCCAACTATGGATTTAAAATATGTGAAAAAAATATGTGTCTGAACCAAGCATTTATCTGAACTAAGATTTTTGTTATCATGTTCCCTAAGGAACATAGTATCACAATTATTTATAGAGCAGTTACACTACAGTAAGTATTACAAATAATATGGAGATGATTTAAAGTATACAGGAGGATGTACATAGGTTGTATACAAATACTATGCCATTTTTTAAACAAACTTGAGTATCTGTGGATTTTGGTATTTATATGGTTTCTTGGATCCGCGCTCTCTCTCTCTCTCTCTCTGAAAGACCACTGTCTAGCTAGAAGACTCCTGTCTTGCCATGTACAATAGGAACATAAAATGATAAGTAGTACTTACAGTAGTTCCAAAGGAACAGATACTTAGGTATAAATATAACATACATGTACACTTGCTTTGTATGCTGAAATCTAAATAGCACTGAAGGAAATCAAAACAGATCTAAATAAATGTAGAAGTATACTGTGTTCATATAAAAACTTTCAGTCCTTTATAGATTTCATACACTTCCAATAAAAAAAACTCTAGCAATATATTTTATGGACAGAGGGAATCCAACATCAAAATTTAGATGAAAATGTAAAGAAATTAAAATATTTAAGAGAGGAGAATAAAATTAAAGGATTGTGCTTTGTGGTTTTTGAGTTAGTGTAATTTACAAAAAGTACTTCATTGTGAAAGGATAAGGACGTCCCCTTCTCCACCTTTCCCTCTGTTGACTCCTTCCTGTATTTCAAATGTAGGACAGAACACTAAACCAACAAAATATGGTTGTCAGTCAGGCATGTCATTTCTAGGGAGTCATACATAGGTGTATTCCTATCCAAAAAAAAATGATTTGAAAGAAGTTTCTAAAAGCTCTCCTTTTGACTTACAAACTTTCAGTCTAAAGGCAGACTACATGTCCATTTATTATATCTGTCAAAGTTTCAAGTTTAATCAGATAAAGCAGAGATGGTCTGCGGAACTTCTTGTATTATACTAGATCTTCTAGTACTGCAGCACTTTGTGAACCATGACTGACCCAAAGTACTCCTTTATCATATTCACATCTGGAAAACAAACAGATGGCATAGACTCTGCATTTAAGAAAAGTGGACCAGTTCTAAAAACAATAAACTGAATTTACTGTTGAGCTGAAAGTTCAGTATTTAAAATTGTACTTGTAGAGTATATTGCGACTTTGTTCACAACAAACAGAAAAAGTCATTGTTCCACAAGAGGAACATGATTATTTCCTAAGGTCTCTTTCATGAAAAATCTTAGTATTAAGAAAAGTTCTCCTGTAAAACCCTATTTTCTATGAGTAAAAGAAACCTATTGGAGATATGTGGGATACTGGTTAAGTGAGGGGATCCTCATTCTCAATAGTTATGTCCTCTAAGGTCAACATGAACAGTGAATTAGTGAATACTGAACTTACTGTTTGAAGGAGAAAGACAAGATTTCAATTTCTCCATATACCTGGATGCATCATTTTCATTAACTAATTAGTACAAAACTTTGTTTTATTCTGTTTAAGTGTTTTATTTAATGCATATTATTGATTCATATATGTATATTATTGTGTATTGACTATAGATGTATATTGATTCAATAATGCATATTATTGATTAAAATGACAGCCCACAGCATAACTAGTGCCTGAACAAACCTTAACACACACACATTTTCTCTGTAAACCATACTACATCCTGTGCTCAGGAACACTAGACAGCATTTAAAATGGCTGGAAGGTCATCTTTAAAGAGCAAAATCACCAACAAAAACCCCAAAATTAAATTAATAAAGCACTAAATAGAATGCACAAAGGTTACTTGTTTATAGTAAGAGCACTGAAACAAGAAGACCTTGCCCCAGGTTGACTGAGAAAGTGGCTGGTTAGTGACTCAATGTTTATGATGCTCTTCAAATGTCCACAAATGAATGGAAAGCCCAGTGACTGTACAAATAAATTTTAGTAAGACAAATCTGCAAATATGGGGTCTATGACTAACCAAGACCACCAGATCCTAATGGTCCTCGGTACTTCTTTTTTTTTTTTTTTTTTTTTTTTTTTTGTACCGGGGATTGAACTAAGGACCTCGAGCTTATCAGGCACTTGTGCCACAGAGCTAAATCCCCAGCCTGGTCCTTGGTACTTCTGCAGATACTACACTATACTTTCCAAGATAGGTACTCCACTGGACTGTGAAATATGCATGCATTTCCTGGATTTAAGTGAATATGGAATTCCATTGAGATGTACCTTGAGGGATCAGTGTTCTTTAGGATGAACTTGGGGAAATGCTGGCTTTGAGAGTCTCCCTACAACTTCCTCCTATAGATTTCATGTCTGCTGTTGAAACAAAATGAATCTATTTCTTTTATAACAGTCTGCTTAGTATTTTAAAGAAGCTAAGTAGTCACTCTGTCCTTCAGTAGACTACCAAATATATTATGTTTTATTGGACATATTGGTATTGCCTTTATTAGATTATAAGGTCAGTTATGACAAAGGATGTCTCTTGTTATCTGGTGTATATCATAGTACCATGTATTATGTACTTAGTTGATATTTAGTAAGTTAAAATGGAGTCCCTTTTAAAAATAAAGTAACTGTTGAAATCAAGGGAGGGAATTAAAATGTATTTTAGTCCTATTTAATTTAATCATTAGAGTAGACAAATGTAATTCTCTGACGAGTGAAAAAGACATGGGGAGAAATTGATACACAAAATCAGCCTCAAGAAAATGTGACCACAGATAGTTTTATCTTCAGGGTTGCTCCACTTTCATTTTTGGAGTCCACCTCAGTCAGCTCATAAACCCAGAATGCAGATTAGCTCCACCTCACTTCCTCCAGACTCAGTGGATCATAACAAAGGAAGGGCCCCTGAGCACATCTCATCTAGTCACCTGCTCCCAAAGGACTCTGGACTCTAACATCCTGGTTGAGGCCTTCCAGCTTTTGCTTGGATACATTCATGGGCACCATGCTCATTGTTTATCAGTATGACATTCCATACCTGCTCAGCTCTGATGAACAGAAAACATGAAATCCAAAACCTCTCCCTGTAGATACCACTCACTGATTCTAACTCAGCTCTACTAATGCTACCTGGGTTCACCTGAACCCTCATCCCCCAGAGCAGTATTTGACCCAGTCTTTCACTTTCCTCACCTTTCTAAGAATTCCTGTCAACCGCTTTGGGGTTTACAGAGCATTTTCCCTACAGGTCGTTAGCAAAATAATATTCCAAAGGAAAGGAGAAAAAAATTCCACACTCTTGCTTTGCTTGGGCCTTATTAACAGAAAGGAGTTCTTCACCTTGTTTATTTAGAAGTTGGCATTAGACATGAAAATAGGCATGACTTTTTCAGCCTGACCCTAGAGAGGAGATACTAAAGATATAAATATACATTTTCAGGCACCATGACCAGAACAAACACTATGAATAACCTTCTTTGATCCCTAGAGACTCAGACAGGCAACCCAAAGGGACCTGCAGGCTAATTTGCATATCAGGTGCTAGCAGAGTCATCAGCCAAGGCCGGTCTTCGTCATCTAAGGTCTGGGCATGACCCAGACCAACAGAGACTTCATCCATTCCTGAGCCTTGACATAGCCCAATGGAGGAAATGGGGGTATTAAGCTACTAGGGTATTAGTTATTAATCATAACAATTCTCCACATTATTTGAGATTTATAATCAAGGAGTTGGACTCAAATTAACTTATGATTAAACCCAAATAATGTCATCATATTGTTGATTAAAATAAAATAAAGTCATACGACTGTATCCATGGGTTCCAAAACTGAAGATTCAACCAATTACAGGTTAAAACTATTCAAAAAGCAAAAATAGCATCTGTATTGAACATGTTCACAGTTTATTTTTTGTCATTATTCCCTAAACAATACAACATAACTACTTTCATAACACTGACATTGTAATAGGCATCATACATGATCTAGAGATGGCTTGAAGTATATGAGAAGATATGTACAGGTAATTACCACACCATTTTCTATAAGGGATGCACAGATTGTGATATCCACAGGGGATCCTGGAACCAATCCCTGCAGTGGCCAAGGCCATATCCTTCAATGGGTACTTAATCCCACATAAATACTATCAGCTAATAATATTTATTGAGCCAGTCACTGTGCTTTGCTATCTCATTGAATCTTATATCATTTTAATATCATTTAATCTTCACAACAACCCAATAAGTGTATACCATTATTTTTCTCATTTTACAGATGAGAAAACTAAGGTCAATAGCAGGGAGGCAACTTGCTGGAGGTCATACAGCTAGTAAATGTCACCCTTGCATGCATGCTTCTGAAAGAAAACAAGGCAGGCTCTGATGTGAAGTCTCTAGGTGCCTTTTTTCCCAAAGACTCTTCACTTGTAATCTAAGCTACACCTCAGTTGCCAGTCACATCATTTGTGGATTCCCAGGCTCCTCTGTCTGTTCTGCCATCTGTACCTTCTCAGTTGAGCAGGGCATATCTTCTTCCAAGCCGCTGCTAAGGCCCTGGACCCTTAAACTCAAATCTACCTGGTGATTCCCAAACATCTGTCAGTCACATACTGCCATCACAATTTTGGAAATATCTTAAACCACTGTTACCTATTTCATGAGTTTCTACAAAATAGCTTACATTAGTCTCCCCCTTTAACTGAGATTTTACTTTACATGGTTTCAGTTCCCCATAGTCAACCATAGTTAAAAAATCATAAATATTACAATATTTTTACAAAAATGTTACACAAATTGACAAGGAGCTGCTGTGACTGGCAGTAGAGGGTCTGAGACGGGCTCTTGTTGCCATCATTGACCCAGAGCTGCTATGACTGCTCCCCCCACTGATGGGACTCAGGGACCAGAGACCGGTGGGAAACCAGTTCCCTTATCTTATCTCTTTTTCTTTCTGTTTTGTTTTGCCATGTTTTGTTTTTCTTTCTGTATGTTTGTTGTTTCTTTCCACATGTGTGATTACTTTTGTTTCCTGTTTTTTCTCATTTTTTCTTCTTTTCTTCTTTTTCTTCTTTTCCTTACCTTTTCTACCTTCTTTTCCCTGTCATTCACAATTTAGATCTCTGAATTTTTCTTTTGTATTATTCCTCTCATTCTCTTTCTCTCTTTGATCAACTATGTTGCTTGATTTTATGAGCCTTTCATGGGCGTAAATATTGTCTCTTACCTTTCTGGTTCACTTCAGTATTCCTAGGCTTTCCTTCAAATCCCTCTCTCTTGTATCCTACAATTACCCAAAACTTGAATGATCATCCTTTGCCTACCAAATTTGCTCCTACTATATTTAACCCCATCCACTTCTCCATCCTACCCTTACCCTCTTAAACCTCTCACACACAACAGGGTAAATAAGCATCTTAATACCCCACTCTCACAAATAGATCGATCAACTAGACAAAAAATTCAACAAAGAAATATCAGAATTAAACCAAGCTTGTGAACAAATGGACTTGATAGATGTCTGCAGAGTGTTCCACCCCAAACATCAGAATACACATTCTTCTCAGCTGCACATTTTTCAAAATAGACCTACTAGCTCACAAAGCATGTTTAAGTAAATGTAGAGGAATTTAAATCATTCTTGCACACTATCTGACCATATCACAGTGAAACTGGAAATCAACAACAAAAGAAATCATACAAACTGTGAATGTATGAACAACCATTTGGAAGAAAACAAGAGACACTAGGGTAGCCCTTGTTAATTTTCTGTTCTTATGTTTTGAAGACCTGTATTGCTTGCATTGTTCTGATCTGCTTTGCCGTGTTTTACTCTGTTTTGTTTTGTTTTTATTCTCTTTAAAATAAAATAAAAAAAAGAAATCACACAAACTACACAAACACATGGAAAATAAACAACATACTTCTGCACAACCAATGGGTCACAGAGGAAGTTAAACATGAAATTACACAGTATATACCACTAAACAATAATGCTGACATAACATACCAAAACTAATGGGACACAGTGAAAGGAGTCCTAAGAGAGAAATTTATAGTGATGAATTCTCACATCAGAAAAGCAGAAAGAGCTCAAATAAACAACCTAATGCTGAACCTCAAAACTCTAGGAAAAGAAGAACAAATCAATTCCAAAGCTCATATGAGGGAAAAAATTATAAAGATAAGAGCAGAAATTAATGCAATTGAGACTAAAAAAAATACAAAAAAATCAACAAATTGAAAAGTTAATCCTTCTAAAGAATTAATAAAGTTGATTAACTATTAGTGAACCACATCAAAAAGAGAAAAAAAATTCAATCAGTTAGGAATGAAAAGGGAGAAATCACAACAGATCCTACAGAAATTCAGAAGACCATCAATCCCTTCTATGAGAACCTATATTCTAATAAGATGGAAAACACAGAAGAAATGAACAGATTCCTAGACACAATCCAACTGTCAAAACTAAATCAAGAAAATATAAAAATTCTAAATAACACAGTATCAGCCAATGAAATTGAAAATGTAATTTAAAATTCACCAACAAAGAAAAACCCAGATCCTGATGGAATAACAGTTGAGTTCTAAAAAAATTTAGAGAAGAACTGATGCAACTAATGCTGAAACTCTGTAAGGAAGCTGAAAGCGAAGCAATATTTCCAAGATCATTTCTGAAAGCAAGTATTACCCTGATTCCAAAACCAGAGAAAAACCCAACCAAAAAAGAAAACTACAGGCCAGTTTCCCTAATGAACATAGATGAAAAAATCCTCAGTAAGATACTGGCAAATAGAATGCAGCAAACCGTCAAGACAATTATGCACCATAACCAAGTTGAATTCATACCTGGGATGCAGGGATGATTCAACATACACAAATCAATAAATGTAATACACCATAATAACAGAACCAAAGACAAAAAATCACATAATCACCTCAATAGATGCAGAAAAAGCACTTGACAAAGTAACACACCCATTCAGGATAAAAATTCTACAGAAAATAGGGTCTTTATCTTAATATGATAAAAGCCATCTTTGATAAACCAACAGTTAACATCATGCTAAATGATCAAAAACTGCAAGCTTTCATTCTAAAATCGAGAACAAGACAAGGATATCCACTATCACCTCTCCTATTCAGTATAGTTCTGGAAACACTAGCCAGAGCAATTAGACAAGAGAAAGAAATAAAAGGAATAGAATAGGAAAGGAAGAAGTTAAATTATCATTATTCACAGATGGCATGATAATCTACACAGAAGATCCCAAAAGTTCCACCAGAAGACTTATGGATTTAATAACCAAATACACTAGTGTAGCTGGATACAAAGCCAACACTCAAAAATCAGTAGCTTTCCTGTACACAAGCAACTAACTCACAGAAAGAGAAATTAGGGAAATCACACCCTTTACAATCACAACAGATCCTACAGAAATCCAAAAAAAATTAAATACTTAGGAATAATCTAACAAAAGAAGTAAAAGACCTATATGTTGAAAACTACAATACTCTGAAAAAGGAGATTAAAGAAGGTATTACAAAATAGAAAGATATCCCTTGCTCATGGATAGGAAGACCCAACATAGTGAAAATGGCCCTACAACCAAAACTGTTATACAGATTTAATGCAATTCCAATCAAACTACCATGCGCATAACTCACAGAACTAGAGAAAACATTCTGAAAATTTATTTGGAACCAGTAGAGCCCTAGAATGGCAAAAGCAATTCTGGGCAACAAAGGCAAGGCAGGAGGCATCACAATCCCTGACCTGAGATAATACTACAATGCTACTGTGATAAAATCAGCATGGTATAGGCTAAAAAGCAGACCTGAGGATCAGTGAAACAGAATGGAAGATGCAGACGCAACTACAAACACACTAAATCACCTGATCTACAAGAAGAAAGTTTATTTAATAAATGGTGCTGGGAAAACTGGCTTTTCACATGCTAAAAATTAAAACTAGACCCATGTCTATCACCATGCACTAAACTAAAGTCAAAATGAATCAAAGATCTAAATGCTAAAACAGAAATACTAAATCTACTGGAAGAGAAAATAGGTAGAAACCTTGAAGACATAGGTATAGGCAGAAAGTTCATGAACAAAACGCGGACAGCACGTGAAATACAACAAAGAATCAACAACTTGGATCTTCCCTCACTAAAAAGATTTTGCACAAAAAAAGACATCACTAGCAGAGTGAAAAGACAACTCACAGAGTAGGAAAAAAATCTTGCCAGTTGTCCCTCAGACAAAGGAATTATATCTAGAACATATAAAGAATTGAAAAAAATCAGGGCCCCCAAATTCACAGACTCAATCCAAAAATGGGCATCTGAGATGAATATACACTTCTCAGATGAAGAAATACAAATAGCAAATAAATATATTTAAAATGTTCGGGGCTGGGGATTTAGCTCAGTGGCACAAGCACCTGCCTGGCAAGTGTTAGGTCATGAGTTTGATCCCTGGTACCCAAAAAAACAAAGTTCTACATCAGTGGTCATTTGCAAGATACAAATTAAAACAACACTTACATTCCATCTCATCCCACAAAAAATGGATATCATCAAGAAAACAACTAATAACAAATACTGGCAGGGCTGTAGGGAGAAAGGAACCCTTCTCCACTGTTGGTAGGAGTGTAGATTGATGCAACCACTGTGGAAATCAATGTGGGGATTTCTCTAAAAACTAGAATTAGAGGTCCCATACAACTCTGCTATTCCCCTTCTGGGTATTTTCCCTGAAGAATTAAAAACAATACCACAGGGATATATGTGCCCCTATGTTTATAGCAACACAATATGTAATAGTTAAATCTTGGACACAACCCAAATGTCCATCAACTGAGGAATGAATAAACTGTGGGTTTTTAATATAATGGAGTATTATTCAGCTATAAAAAAATAAATTTGAGCCGGGCGTGGTAGCACATGCCTGTGATCCCAGCACTCAGGAGACTGAGGCAGGAGGATTGTCGCAAGTTCGAGACCAGCCTGGGCTACAAAGTGAGCTCAAGGCCAGCCTGAACTGCATAGTGAGACCCTGTCTCAAAATAAATAGATAAATAAATATAAATAAATACAAACTTGAGACTTTTATAGGTAAATGGATGCAACTTGAGACCATACTCATAAGTGAAATAAACTAGACCCACATGTATAAACATCTTATTGTCTCAGTGTTAGAATCTGAAAGAGTAAACAAGATTCAAAATGTGCAATGGATATTGTGAATAGGGATTAAACTTTTCAAAAGAAAAGAAAAACTGTGATGAGAGAAAGGAAGGAAGGGAAAAGGAAAAATATGCACATAAACACCAGATTGTTAAGATAGTCGTACAGTTGGTTTCCCTTGGTTCATTAAGGGGAGAGTTTAGTGCTAGTAATTTTCTGGAAAATGTTTCATACCTATATCTGGTACTCTGAACAACTACTGTGAATATAACAATATGCAATGTGTTGATTATTTTTGCTCTCCTTCTAACCTGTTTTGAAACTGTTTTACTGTTATTTCTTATTTTTTTCTGTTAAAAATAAAAATATTTTTAAATATTACATGAAAAATTCCAGAAATAAACAATGTACGTTTTAAATTATGTGCAATTCCTTGTAGCATGACAAAATCTCCCCCTCCTACTCCATCCTGCATGGGACATGAATCATCCCTTTGTCCAGTACATCCACAACATACATGCTACCCACTCACTAGTCACATAGCAGCCATATCAGTTATCAGATCTACTGTCCCGGTATTGCAGTGTTTGTGTTCAAGCAACATTTATTTTACTTAATGACCCCAAATACAAGAGATGCTGCCAATGTTATTACACTATATTGCTATAATTGCCCAATTTTATTATTGGTTATAATCTTTTATTCTGTATAACTTATAAGTTAAACTTTATCACAGGTGTGTATACACAGGAACAGCAATATACTTGTGTACAATATATATGTCCCAGGTTTCAGGCGTCTACTGGGAATTTTGTAATATATTCCCTATGAGCAAGGGAAGAAGGAACCTACTTTATTACTGTTTATCTAACTATGTCTAGACAGCAGTGTCTGAAATCATATGTTGGTATGCTGACCAATTTTTTCAAGTATGTGTTAAAATGTACTTTTCTTTTAAATTTCTCATTTATAATACACAAACCACTGCTGGCCCACTGCCTTATCAGAGGCACAGATTTCTCTCTAACACTATGAACATATGATAAATCAGCCTTTGCTCCATAACTCCAGTGAGGGGACTTACCACTTTTTGATTGTTACCTAAAGGGTTCCTTCCCACCTAGATGGTCAGATAGCTTTGGAAAGACACCAGGCAAAACTGAAGAGACCAATGAGATAACAGGAAATTTCTGTATTACTTTCAGAAATATCCTCATGAAAGAGAGAGAGGCTTTAAATTCAGAGGTAGCTAGAATTTAATCACCATTACTTGGCTGTGCATTCCTGAAAAAAGTGATACTCTGAACCTCAGTTTCTCCATTCTCTAAAGGGAATATGATACCCATCTCACAGGACTGTACTAGAAGTAAGACTGCATACATAAAGCACCTACCACAGCTCTTGGCATAGAGTAATCACCAAATAAACAACAATTCCCTGCCTTTTCCACAAGAATAATGACTACAATGACCTGGAAACACTGGCCAATGGCTTTCCTTGGTAAGCGTCTCCCAGGATACTCTCCTAGATGTGTTCCAGTCATTCACTGTTCTGCATACGAACTTGGTGAGTATTTTTCTTCAGACTTACCTAGGAGCCTGATTACCTTTCCAGACCATAATGAGAATCATGATCATTCTGAATATCAAGACAGAACTTCTGACTAAAATGGCAGAGCCATGGCTATTAGTTTTTCTAAAGAGGACAAGTTTCCATGATCCCCACAGGAAGATTGTCCTGCCTTCAGGGAGCATGCCACAAGCAGATGGGAGGCAGAATGGACTCGAACCTGAGAGGAACCAATCCTGAATCCAGCTGGATACTTAAGCTGACAGAATTTTGGCAGAAACTATCACCCATAACTGTCAAACATCCTGGGGTCTTTGAACAGGGGCAACACAGCTCAGAGAAAACAGAGCTGGTGCACAGAGAGCCCTAATGAAGTGAGGTGGCCATAAAAACCTTATTTGCATCCCTTTGCACTCATTATTATGTGGCACTAAGGAAATTTTCTGCTGACCTTGACATGTGATTTCTTGTGCTGTTCTGGATATACGCAAAGCATTATAAGAAGTAATGATTCCCAGAGAGCCCATCTAATCTGACAATTTTCATCAGCCTCCAAAGAGAGATTTTACCTGTTGTCCATTTCTCCAGGGTCTTTTTTTTCCAGTGTTACTATAAAAAAAAGAAAGAGAACAAGATCTATAACCTTCAACAGTGCCCTTGCACAAGTCAGAGGTAAGACATAAATGCTGCCTTTCACTCATCTTTACCATATCTACATTTCTCAGCAGGTAAACTAAATATATTCACCTAGCCAAACTGTTTCTAAATCTTGGGGGTGCCCTCCAGGTGTTTTACACATTTGGCCTGAGAAAATCATACTAGACTTCTGGACTAAACAGTACGAATCTGGGGTATCAGATCCTAACCCTTCTAGTCTCAACCAATTTTGAGCCCACATTTGGGGGCATGTATTGTGAGGACTCTTGAATAAACTTTTGATTCTGGTCACTACAAACTTTGATATAAATTCTGCTGTCCAACTTTCATCCCAAAACATCTTTTGCTTCTGATATTGAGTTCACATAAGAAAGAAAACAAAAACTTAAAAGTACAAAATATAATTTATATGTTTTATAGTAAAACTTAAAATGATAGCGTTCAGCACAAAATTAATTAACCATCATTAGCAAAAGTAAGATCATCAATGTGATGTCCACTGTGTTTTGTTTAATAACTATCTTAGTTTAAAAATCATATAAATGGAGAAGTCAGAAAGGGTATGAGGGAAGAGTGGATAAAAAGAGGTTGAATTTGATCAGAGCACACTATATGCATGTATGGAAATACCACAGTGAACTCCATTGATAGGTACAATTAATACATGAAAATTAAAAAATTGTATTTCTTTTAATTTTAAAGTATTAAAATAAAAGTCATATAAACAAGAAGCCAAAGATTTGATAATTGAATGCAGCTTTTGAAACACCACCCAACTATTTCAGGTTTATCAAAATCTCCATTTCTAACACATTGCATATTTCATTTTCAATATAAAGACAATTATTTTGTTTTTTCAACCTTGAAACACTATTTCTGTGCTTCCTCCCACACTCCTTCTACTTCTCTGGAACCCTTCTTTATTAATCTTGCGAACTTCTCTCTCCACTTTCTTATTAAAATCTCCAAAGAACTATTTCTCTCTCATGCATTCTCCACACACATCCTCTGCCCCCACAGTCAGCAAACTCTAGTATTAATCCCAAGGAGAAAACCATCAGCATCAACAATAAAAAAAAAAAAACAGAAAATGCCAAGCTATAGACCTTTTTTTCATAATATGCCATATAAATTTGGGATGGGGGAACTAGGCCTTTCTAATGATAGTCTCTAGAATGATACTTAAATGTACTTTGTCAGTTTTCTAGATATATACCAAGTGACATGAGGATCAGGAGCCTACACATTAGTACGTGAGATTTGAGATTTTTCAGTCTGCCACAGTGAGAACAAACTTCAAGTTGGTTTGAGAGAAGATAAAAATAACTGCTTGAGTGGTCTCAGTCACTTCCCTGCACTCCCCTACCTCCATCCAAGAAGGAAGAGACATTCCCCAAAAGCAGGACAGACAGCAATGGCCAAGTTTAATGTGGAACGTACCAAATCCAGAACTGGTGCTGCACATCTCTGCAGCCCATGGGGAATAAGGATCTGAGACAATCTTCTCTGGTCAGGGTTGAAATGTGGTGAAAAAAACTCTAGAATCCAGACAACTGAATTCAATTCAACCCCTGTCACTATCTTAATAGGAGGTGGCAACAATGAGTTAGGTGGTTGGGCAAAGAAATGGACTTTGGAACTAGAGAGAACTAGGTTCAAAGCTGAGCTCCCTCACTTTCTCTTTTTGCGATCAACTTGGACAAAATGGTCGACTTTTTTGTGCCTCATGTTCCTCGTCTGTAAAAATAGATAATCCTATATATTTACTAGTTTGTTGTAAACCAGAAAAGAGGCATAAATAGGTACTCAATTGAGGTCAATTGCTGTGGTGTGGCCTTCAACAAATCCCTAAACATCACTGAACCTCAATTTCCTCATTTGTGAAGTACGGGGCGGATTACATGATATCAAAAATTCTTGATGACTAGGAACTCTGAGATGTCAGATCCTAGCAAAATATAACAAATGTAAAATACAAATAGCTGCAACGTGAGATGTTAGTTACATCTTACCAAAATGGTCAAGACAGAGGCAACAAAAATCAAGCATATTATAAAGGTCATTATTATCTGTGGATCTCTAGGAAGTGGACACTCCCCACAGACAGTTGGGCACATGAAGAAGCTCCCACTCTCCCTCCAAAGAGTATCTCCACAGACTGAGCCAATGGAGAAAATGAAGAGGTAGTTATACTATGTCAAAAAGTACTTTTTAAGACCAAAAGATGTAAATATGATTTAAAATGTCGGTGGTAAAGCAGTGGCAGGTAGGGATATATCTCAATGGTAGAGTTCATACCTAGTGTATGGAAGGCCAAGGATTTGATCCCCAGTATTGCCAAATTTTTTAAATAAGGCAAAAAGCAGACTGGTCGAAGACTAGGCTCTGATACCATTCTATCACTGCTTGGTTCCCAATTTTGCTTCAACTATTGGGAAGCTCACAGCCAAATTCATAGTTCACTTTTAGTAAGTCTATAGAAATCTTGCAATCAACATATCATTAAAACACTACTTCCCCTCTCACTTGAGCACTACATTTTATTTTCTATTGTGTGAATTAATTTTAGGTGTTGAGAGTAAGCAACACATGGAGAATTAGTAAATAATTATTTCTGGATATATCTGCGTGGGTGCTTCCAGAGAAGGTGGTCATGTGAGTGGATGACTAAATGGGAAAGATCCACCCTCAGTGTAAGCAGGCATCATCCAATCAGTTAGGGGTCTGGATAGAACAAAAAAGAAAAAAATTATTTCTTATCTTTCTCCTGAAACTAGACATACTACTCTTCTCTTGTCCCTGGACACCAGAACTCTAGCTTTGGACTATAGGACTTATGCAAGTGGACCCCAGGTTTTCAGGCCTTTGCCCTCAAACTGAGTTACACATTCAGCTTTCCTGGTTTTGAAGATTTTGGACTTGGGCCAAACCACAGTACCAACATTGCAGGATCTCCAACCTGCAGATGACTTGTCAAAGGATTCACCCGCCTTATTGCATGAGCCAATTTCCAAAATAAGACCCTTTGTATATTCAATATATATATATATATACATAATATATACATAATCCTTCCTAATATATATCTTCTATTGGTTCTGTCTCTCTGCAGAATTCTAATGCATTCATCATCACAGTTTTGTTTTCACATATTTTTTATTTTTCTATTTCATTGTGTTTATTCTTATAGTCTACTTGAATTCCTTTATGAAACAAGGGAGTGTATAAATAAATAAAAATAATCTTATCAGTCACTCAATTACTTTAAATGTCATTTTCCATGTTTAAAATAAGAACTTACAAAAAATAAAATAAAATAAGAACTTACAACTCTGCATCAAAAATCCCATTCGGCTCTAACCCTTATAATCTAGTCTTTGATTTCTGAAGAACAAAGATCATGCATGTTAGGTTTACATAGCCTTGAGTATAGGCAGCACTGGGTCCATTGCTTCTCCAATATGTTTTAAGTTATCCTTATACTGTACTTTTATTGGGAATCATTTATGCTGTGGAAGATTTTCAGTAGTGCTAATGAATTTTAAATGACTCATTTTGTTATATTCCCTCCCATCTTATTCCTATTAGGTGCTTCTTTAGTATCCTTTCAGTTAAAGTTGGAACTCTAACATTGAATAGGACTTAATATTTGTATAGAAGGTAATCAACTTGACTAAGTTGAAATTATCCCACTTAAATCTTGAGCAACCCTGTGTGATGAGTGAAATAGGGATGCATTTTCATTTATACTTGGGGTAACACAAAGAGTTAAGTGACTCACTCAAAGACACCCAGACTATTATTGGCACAAGGATTTGAACTCCAATTTTCTGACTTTCAGGCCCTTTT
>RJWT010024150.1:0-16555 GCA_004365215.1 Cuniculus paca | reverse complement strand
AGTCTCCTTTCCTCCCTTATATTGTATGCAAGTTACCCACCCTTGGGTGGGTATAGCTCTCACAACCCCAATCCCACCACTAGACAAGGAACCAGTGACAAACTCTAGGTTTAGCTGTCTCTGAAAAGCCTGCTTCCCATGACTGCATAAGGCTTTATGGGAACATCCAGACACAAACTATAACACCCTCTAAGCTGCATTCCACAAATTTTTGAGACATCTTGGTTTTTGTTAACACATACTTAAAATATTTTCTAATTTCTCATATGCTTTGTTTTTGAGTCATAAGTCTTTTTGAAAATATTTTGCTTAATTTTCTATCATTTAGATTAAAATAATCTTTTTGTTATGATTTTTAATTTATTCCACTCCATTAGAGAATACTTTGCCTGTTTTTAAGCTTTTGAGATTTATTACATTTTTCTTTTTGGCTCAGTATTTGCTTGATTTTGAAGTATGTTCCATGTGTACTTATAAAGAATATGTATTCTGTTGTTACTAGGTGTAGTATCCTATACATGTTAAATGTTGAGTTTATTATTTGTATTATTCAAATCTCTAGTCAGTAAGATTTTTATCTGTTCTGTCAGTTACTGAGAACAATGTTATGATCAATAGCTATGATTTGGGGTTGATCTTTTTCACCTTTTAGTTCTATCATTTGCTTTATGTATTGTAAGTTATGCTATTAAGTGCATAAAATGAGAAATTAAGATACATTTCTAGTGCCTCAAACTATTTATTGTGATGATTTGTTTATTTTGTCTCTTACAATGCTTCCTAATGTAAAATCTACTTTATTTAACACTTATGCAGCTCCACTAGCCTATTTTTCATTAGAGCTTAATTAATAATATTTATTTCCATTTAGCTGTGAGTATCATTCAAATTTTCTGTATTTAATATTTAGGCCTACCTCAACAAAGATCATAAATTTATTTTTAATGTAGGTATTTTAGTATTTTATTTAATCAGAATATTTATTCTTTCAATTGTAACAGATACCTTAATATTTAGATTTATGACTTGTTTTCTATTTGTTCCAACTCTTATGCTCTGTTGCTTTTTATTCTTTCTCATTTTCTTTTGGATTAAATGTTTTGTTTTATTTCTTCTTTCTGTGGACTTGTTAGTTATATGTGATTTTCCTTTCTTGTAGTAGTCACTAAAAGATTGTGCCATATGACCTTGACTTATTAATATCTAATATAAATTAGTACTTCTATCATTTTCCAGATGATAAAAGTGCCTGGACTTTTTGTCATTGTTTTTGATGAATATTTTTGATAGACACAGGAATTTAAATTTGCATTTAGCAGTTAGTTATTTTCTTTCATCAGTAAAAATTTTTCATTATTGTCACTTGGTTCTATTTTTTCTGCTAGGTAGTCATCTCTCAGTTTTACTGATTCTCATTAGAAGAAACACCAAACCCCATGTTGCTTCAAAGTTCTTTTTGCCTTTGATTTTTGATACTTTTATTATCATTATTTAGGTTAGTTTTCTTTGAATTTGTCTTCATTAGAAGCTTTGACAGTTAAACTTGTTAATTTTACTAGAGCAGTTGACTTGTGGAGAAGTGAATGGATCATAATGGCATTATATTCATTAGTGGATTAATCCACTGGCATTCATAGCTAAATGTGCTGTTCAGAGGTGGGGACCAACTGCACATGGGTTGCTGGAATTATGTCTTTGGAGGATATCTCACTAGAAAGGTTCTCCTATTCTACTTCCTGATTGCAACAAACTGAACAGCTTTAGGCTATCATGAACTTCCTTCCTTGGAGCCAGTTGACCATAGATTAAACCTCTGAAATTGTGAGCCAAATAGTCTCTTCTCCTTTAAATTGGTGGTTATCAGATATTTTGTCCCAGCAATGGGAATGCTGACTAACTCAGAAAATTGATACCAGAGAAGTGGGATTGTTGCTGTGACTATACCTGATCCTGTGGTTCAGAAACCTTTGGAGCTGATTTGCAGAAGGAGTTGAAAAGGTTTGGAGATGTGGACAAGAAAATCCCTATAATGCAATAAGCCAATGGTCACAGGTGATTTCTCTTGGTGCTTAGGAAGAGCAACATTCTAATAAGAATTTAGACATAAAGGCCAGGTTCATGAGGTTTCACTTGGGGATGAGGATTCTATTGGGAACTGAATTAGAGGCCATGCATGTTGCACTCTGGCAAACTGTCTACATTTTGCTCATATTCTGAGGCTTTCATAAAAGCCGAGTTTAGAACTATAGACTTACAGATCTGGAGGAGGAAATTTCAAGGCAGCCCAACATTCAGGCTGTGGTATGGAAACTTCTGAGTACTTTTAGTCAGATATAAAATGGGAATCAGGAGCCAAAAGCATAGCAGAAGTATTTGAAACACTTAAAATTTGTTTTGGTGGGAGCCATGTATAAAGTTCAAGCCAAGAGAGGTATGATTGCTTAAGAAATCAATGCTATTAATAATAAACAGTGTATTTTGAACTGGAATGAGCATCTTAAAAATCAGCATGATTTTACCCATTGTAGGCTCAAGGAACAAAAGTGTAATCCTTTCATTTCAGAATAGAATTCCTAGGCCCCTGCATGAAAAAACCAACCTAGGGAATGTTATAGTTCCCTGGTATTCATTTTACCATACTTATACATCTAGGCATGAAGAGACCACTACAGTCATTTTACTAAGGGGCCTGACTACTGCTTGAACTGGCAGTAGATTTTGGTGTTGTCTGCATGATGCTGATTGTGTAGGCATGCAGAATGTGAGTTGTGGGGTTATGGAAACCTCCATCAAGATTTCTGAGGAAAGTCTAGGAGGCCAGGAAATGTGTCCCCAAGGTGTGTGTGTGTGTGTGTGTGTGTGTGTGTGTGTGCGCGCGTGCAGCTGTAAGAACGAAAGCAAAGTTTCAGTGGAGACCACAGTGAAGATACCAAGAACCTAGAATGTTTGCCAAGGAAAGCTGCAGGCTACAAAAGGAATCAGTCCAGGACAGAGGCCATATGAGCTTGCAGGCTGGGTAGCCTAAGCCCTCTGGAAATCACATTTTAACACAGTGTAGCCTGGATGCCAGACATGGAGCTACTGGACTTAATGTTTGCCCTGCTTGGTTTTGCTCTGGTTGTGGTTCTACTCTTCTCTTTTTACTCTTCCCCTTTGGAATGACAATGTTTATTCCTTTCATTGTATTTTTGGCATTAAGTACAGTAATACTTCAGTTCACAAATGCTTCTGTTCTTGAGCAGCTTCTGTTCTTGCATCACCATCCCCTGCCATCATGATGTTTCTTTCTTGGAGCCAGCATGCCATGGACTAAACCTCTGAAACTATGAGCCAAATTAAACATCTCTTTCTTTAAATTGTGGGTGTTGGTATTTTTGTCTCAGCAATGAAAAAGCTAATTAATACAGTGGCAGTTTTCAATTTTGTGACTTGTTGCCTTTTTTCAGTGTTGGAAAATTTAAGGCTTTTGTGTTTTCAAAATTGCCCTTTCTCTTCCTTCAGTGACTGTCAACTCTATGTTGGAATACCACATACCTTTTATATTACTTGTTCTCCCTTCTCTCCTCCACCACACTGTATGTTCTGTCCTTATGTTTCCTGTGTTTTAGTTTAAATATTTTGATCTTTCAGTTCACTAATCATTTCTTTGTGTCTTTCTTCTGTTAGCATATCTGTTATAGTTTTAACTTCAGCTAATGTTTCTCAGTTATAGAATTTTTACTTCATTCTCTATTTATTTTTTATTTTAAAGATAATAAAACACAGCACAACACAACACAACAAAACAGAATAAATTCAATCAAAGCAAAGCAGTGAAATTGGTACAGAAATCCAAAGCAGGACAATAGGGAAACAACAATGGCTACTATAGTATATCTTGTTATCATCACAGTAGTTGTCCATTTCATCAGATAGTTGTCCATTTCATCAGATATAGCAAAACAGAATAAAACCAATCAAAACAGAATATTGAATAAAGCAAAAACAATGAATCAGGACAAAACAAAACAGTGAACAATACTGTATAGAAATAAATTGAGACTCTACATCCCCAGTGAATTTATAGTTGTATGTCAGGCAGTTGGAATATGGGTCTCTTAACCAGTCTGAGTTTAAGCTAATTCAAAGCTATGATTTAGTTTCTGTGTTTTAATTTTGGCTTCTCTCTATTTGTAAGGTGGAGGCCTTTTGTGGTCTGAAGCAAATGCTTGGCTAATTTTCTCTTTGCACACCAACCTTTGTCCTTCAGTCCTGTAAAATCATAAGATATTTTGCTCAGGTTTATAGCTTCTGAACTGCTGTTTGTTAAATTTTTTTGGCTCAGCTTTCCAGCATCCCAGCAGCCCCCTGAGAATCCATAAATGATTTAAGGGGAAGGCAGTACCAAATATTGATGTTACTATTCTTTTTTTCTTTTGTCTTTGGGATCTTGGCCAATCTGTTCTCAAAACTTTAGAAACTCTTTAATGCCTCCAAAAAATAATGTATGTGTATGCACACTTAATGTGGAATTTATTTTTTTCACTGTGCAGAGATTGGTCTGTGACATATTAACCTTCATATTTGAAAGAGGTTATTAATTTGTATGGTTCATGATAATGGAGTTTTACCATATTTGTGTAGATGGGTATAATAATACCCAAAATTATTGTAAGAAACAAAGTAAACTTTACATGGGAAAGCATTGAAAGCTATATCCAAACAAGTGTGTAATTATCCTAAATACAGAACATGATTTCTCTGAAACATAACCAATATAATACAGAATTATTTGCTAGTTTCTATCTTTTCAAATATCAATTCTATTAAATAACCTGGATCAATCTAGTGAATGTTCTAATTACTGTAAAAAGTAGTAGTATCAAAATGTGAGATTCCGTACCTGGTATATTAGTTACTTTTCTATGACTGGAACAAAATGTTGATTACCTATAATTTAAAGGAGTAGAGGTTCATATGGTTCATGGATTTTGTAAGTTCAGTCCATAGTTATCTGACTGTAAGAAAGAAATGGCGTGATAGAAAGGCATGGCAGGGAACTGCTGCTCACTCCATGGCAGTTGGGAAAAAGAGAAGGGGAGAACAGTACACTCTTCCAGGTGCTGCCCCAATGGCCAGTTCCTTCAACCAAGCCTCACCACTTAACAGCACCATTAGCTATGAATTCATCAGTGGATTAATCTGCTGATAATTATAGTACCTCCATTCTGAATACATGAGACTTTGGGGAATAGTTTAGATCTAAACCGTTACACCTGTTAAAACTGAGAGACAGGACTGGAGATTTCCTTAGTGGCACAGCACCTGCCTAGCAAGTGTGGGGTCCTGAGTTTGATTCCCTGTGCCAAAAAAAGGAACAAAACAAAACAAAACAAAACAAAACAAAACTGAGACATATATTCTCCAAGGCAATTCAAATGTTAAGCTGTAATGCAAGAACTAAGAGAGTCATGGCTGTCAAATCCCAGCACACAGGAGAATGAATAGGTCACAAGATGCACGAGGCCATAAACTGGGTGAGTGAGGGACAAACGAAATTGAAGGGTAGGAAGGGTTAGGGCAAATGGGTCACAGCATTAGGAGGCGTAATGAGAGGACAACAGACTTTATCTTGTGCATTTAATGAGGGATGGCTGTGAGTTTTAAAAAAACCATATGTGCTATAATTTATAACTTGATAACTTTTCATGGATTTTAAATTTTATCTTTAATGGATCTAATAGAATTATTTCTCCTCTACCATTTTTTTATCCCCCAGTTAGATTTTGGGATGTGTGCCAGCAGCATTATACTCTGTCTGAGAACACTGAATATTATTCTGCCTACGAACACATGTTGAGTGTTCTTTAACTTGGTGGATGTTAAATGGTGGGTTGTGGAAAATATGTGAATACGCAAAGGAGAAGGTGTGAAAATGAACAGAAGGACAACATGCCAGTGTTGAAGTGGTCTATCAGTCATAATTTAATTTAAAAATGTCAGCACAGTGTTCTTTCTGCTTAGTATTGAAAACATGATGTTCATTATTATATTTATTATTGTTGTTTGCTGCTTTCAAATCCATAGGGTCTGCTGATGGAGGTGGGATGGTATTCTAAATCTAAGGAAGTCTAGGATGGTGGCTGCCCAAAACTTTTTTTCTCTCTGTCTTCCAATCAAGATTTTCTTTTAGGAATGGTGTGACCCAGTCACACTGTAGCCCCTCAAGGGTCTCATGCTTTCACTTCCTGTTTTCTTCACCGTTTCCTCTAGCCTTGGTGTGAGCTCAAGCTTTTTAGTACTGTAAATATTCTCAAAAGGAATAGGATAGAAATTATCACACCATTCATGCCAAGACTCTATCTTGATGTACTGCACCTCAGGAAAGACGATACTTTCAAATAAACCTCACCTAAACATTGTATATTTGCCTAGATTGAGTTGGTACATGTTCTTATACATGCGACACAAAAAGAGCTCAAATTTATTAGGGATACAAAGGCCGCTTCCAATGATCAATAAAAGAGCTATAAACAGCAATATAAAAAACAGGAATATGATTTAGAGTGAATATGGGAGATGAGTCCTAGTGTAAGTACATCATTTGTCATAAAAGGGAGAAAATGGATATGCTGTATGTTTATAGATCAAAAAATAGAGATGTATTTTAAGTGAAGTTATAACAGAACCCCCATGGAAGCACTAAAACTAGAAACCACTGAGTGATTATCTCAGGGTAGAGGAACTGGGGGTGTTAAGGGGAGAGAGATTTTTACTTTTAACTTGATGATATACTGCATTCTGACTTTAATTTATCATGTAGACATTTCACTTATATTAAAGTTTAAATAGATGCAATTATATCAGAGAAATGGACATAACAAAATAAAGGTAGGAAATATAACAAATTTATTGAAAAATTTCTAAACTACAGGCTTGAAAACAAATACATTCATCATATATTTGGTGAATAGGATATAGCACCAAACATGCAGTACTTTTTTTTTAGAAATAGCAACTATATGACTGCAGAAGGAAGGGGTGTAGTTTTTGGTTATACTACAATGTATCTATTCACTTGTTAATGGCCATTTGTGTTTTCAGGTTTTTGATGTAAAAATATTTATTTTCCCTATTAAAAATATTTATTTACTCATGAGATATTATATATAGCTTGCTTCACTCCTTTTTGTATATTTGTATTTCTGGATGGTGTAATTTCCATTCTGCTTGGAGGACTTATCTTGTCTGTCACTTCTTACTGTAGGTGTTTGCGTATCACCAAATGCTTTCTTCCAGGTTTCGTGTAGCTGAAATTAGTCCTTTCTTTCTTTCTTTCTTTTTTTCTTTCTTTCTTTCTTTCTGTACTGGGGATCAAACTCATGACCTTGTGCTTACCAAGTAAGCGCTCGAACTGCTGAGCTAAATCCCTGGCCCTGAAATCAGTGTTTATTAAACTTTGCTTTTGAAAGTTATTTACCTAAGACTTACAATGCTAGTCTGGCACAGTTATGTGCCTTCAGTACTATAAAAATATTTCTTTATTGTTGTTATGGTTAATGCATTGTGTCAACTTGAGCAGTTTAGAAGTTTAACTCAGCAGGGAGCCAGGATTCTTACTTTGTAGATATCCTCATCCTGTAAAAAGGAGGGCAAGGACATTTTGTGAGTGCTACACCCAACCTGAAACAGGGGTGGCGGTGGCCTGTGCACAATATAAGGGAGGAGAGGAGGCTTGCTTTCTCTTTTGCTCTGGCTGCTGTCTTGAAGTATTGCCCCCTCTTCCATGCCACCCTGCCTTGGAGCCAGCTGATTGTGGACTGAAATCTCCAGAAACTGTAAGCTAAATAAACCTTTCCTTGCTTCATTTTGGATGTCCTGTGTTTTGTCCCAGCAATGAAAAAAAAATAGCCAAGACAATTGTCTTCTCACTGCATTGTTTTCAATAAGAAATCTTTTGGTTTCCTTACCTGGATTCCTTGGTAAGAGTGTAACTTTTCCTTCCTGATCTTTTGACATAGTGTTTATCCCTGTTTTTGAGCAATTTTATTATAATATAATTTTGCATAGTCTTCTTCGTGTATATTTTCATATTCCTATACTTTGGAATTCTGCTCAAGAAAATATGATTAAGTTTCATTGAGCTTTGTGCATCTGTAGTTTTATGGTTTCCATCAAATTTGAAAATGTTTTTGCTGTTTTTTCAAATCATTTTTCTGTGCTGTTCATCATCTCTGTTCTTAAGAATCTTATTTCATTTATATTGGTTTTCATAATATTTTATTTTTTGGTACTTGTTTGCAGTACATAATGATTACATCTCTCATTGGGAGTTGGTATATGTATATAATAAATTCATTTATATTTGGCCACTTGAAAATTTCTCAGGATCCTCAATGCTATTCATTTTAAAATAATTCTATTTTATCTTTATTTCATTTTAGTTTCTATTGCTATATGTTCATGTTCACTAATTGTTCCTTCTGCAATGTGTATATTTTTAGTAGTTTCACTCGGTGTCTTATTCAACTCGGACATTGTTCTTAGGTATATTTGCTGTTAGACATGTATTTATGTGAATATATAGATTATATAATATGAATATATAATTTTCAAAATTTTGTAAATATTATCTGGGATTGTAATAGTGCCAGACAAAGTTTGAAGCATTATAAAAATATGAATTTGTCATAATTTGGGTATATATTCTTCCTCTTATCATAATTTAAGAGGAAAAATATCTAGATTGAAAAAGAAACCTGGTTATGCTCCAGAGATCTCATTTTTAGAACATCGAGCTCTTTTAGAAATATCCCTTTCATAATTTCTTTTAGCATATGGCTTTTGGTCTATAATGCTATTTTTCTGATGATAGATACCCAGCATATTTATTAATTTAACACTGGTTTAGGGTATTCAGTACCTATGAAATAGAAAATGATAACTTGAGGTAGACCTTATTACTTTTTAAAGGATAATTTGATGTATATCCTAATGCTTGCTATTTGTACTTGTATAATGAATGCAGTTTTGATTTTTAGTAATGGGTTATTTTAATTGTAAGATTTACACATTTTTTTCATGTTCTTTGTGAAAGGCATGGATAAGCTTGTGAAAAATAAAATGTCAATTATGGTAGCAATTTATGTCCCAATAATTATAGAAATTTTACTTTAAAAACAGCTTAGTTTTAAATACTTCTATATGCTTGTAATAGGGTCTAAAATATACGACTTCAATAAGTGTTAAAAAAACTTATTTCTTCCTGCTTGAATTATTTTTGAGATGTGTGTGACAGTAATGATACTCATTCTGTGTTGCTGGATTCTTGCACTAATGACATGATGCATTCATATAAGTCAGTATTTGAGAAAAGAGTGAGTCACATGGCAATGTAAAGGCAGTTTAATCTTTTTCATTTTGTTGATAGTTTTTCATTTTAGTTCTGATTGTACCTAGAGCTATTACTCAAAACTGACATTGCGTAAGGAAGAATGGAAAGATACACTGCTGTGTGCAGGGGAGGGTGTGTTCTGGCCTGGGGTTAGGGGTGAGACTGGAGAAAAGAGTTGGGAGGAAGAAAGAGAGTTGTGCAGAGGAGGCAAGAGAGTAGCACAAGAAAGGGATTCTTTTTGCATTTTAACTTTCTAAACTTTTCAGGGGAGATGCTCTTCTTGGAAATACATTTAAGAGGGAGATAGAGGACCAGCAGAATCTTGAAGCTGGAAGGAATCTTGAAGTCTAGCAGATGAAAGTAATTTAAAGAGGTGAGCATGCTCACTAAGTAGTAGAGTGATAAAATTGGTACCCAAGAGCTAGTGGTTCTACAACAGCTGCATTTGTTGAGAGTGTGCTATCTGAAAGTCATTATGCTGCATATAGAAATTATAATACGGGGCCTGGGGATATAGCTCAGCGACACAGCACCTGCCTGGCAAGTACAAGGTCTTGAGTTTGATTCCCAGTCCAAGGGAAAAAAAAAAAAAGGAATTATAATATAGTATTTCTTTGCACAAATCTGCATGTCTTTTATTGCTAAAATATAACATCTGATTGCTAATAGTTGTATTGATATAAATAATTCTCTATTTTTTCAGATGCAGAATATTAGTGTAATTCCAAAACAGAGTAATCTACTCAATTAAATTTTTAAAAGGTAATCCCTGAAATTTATAACTAAACTTCCACTTCTGGGCACGAGGCTATAAATTCCTTATGCTGAATTAGCTTTCTGTTGGTTACACTTATCCATTGCAGTCTAGTTCTCTGGAGTGAAATGGAATAAGCCTTATCCATTTCAGCTATTTGGAAATAGCTGTGGTGTCATTTGGGTGCCATAGTGTGATGTGATCTCTTGCCCCTCACTATACCGACTATCTCTTTGGACCACAGAATTAACTGATTGCCAAATCTTTCTTGAGAATGGAGATAAAAAAATAAGATGTGTTTGCTGTCATTAAAACACTTGTGAAATACTGATTTTTTTCAGCACCTGTCATGTATCTCTATACCCAATAGATATGACAGGTTACCAGTCATGAAAGGGGAATTTTAAAAGACAAAATTGATGTAAGTGGCCTCCTTAGTTCTAAGTGGCAGTAAAAATACTTGCTTGTAGCATATGTTGTCCAGGAATATGCACACCATTTGCAAAAGACAAATGCTAATTAATTCGTTCAAAAACAATTTTATTCATCCGTCCATTCTTGTAACATTTCTCAAAATATGTTCTGGGCATCCTCATATATGCTATGTGCTTAAATAAACTCTGCATAGTGTGTTATCGCCTTTGAGATACTCACATAAAGTATTCTATCAATCCTGTAGTATAGAAACCCCTTCAACATTGTTTCAACCATTTTTTTCCCAATGTTTTTTCTTTTTTGCTATGGGAAATTGTCTGTTTAATGTTCATTAACTTCTTATGGTACATGTTAAGGAAAACTGTCTTTAAACATTGAAACTCAGAATTGCATAAACTTTTAATTTCACACATTTCAGTGGGAGTCTAAGCATGTTTGTGAAAAATGGTTCTCACAGGAACATGGTATGGCATCTCAGCTTAGCTCTAGTGGCTACCAAAAATTTATCACAATCTCTGTGATGGGGGAGTAGAGTGAGCCTAATGACCAGAGGAAAGCAACAAAGTGTACGGAGGAGACGGTGATGGAGAAAGAATTAAGATGTGTTATGTATATTTACTACCTCCCCATGACGAATGTAATCACTATGCACTGTGTACTAACAAAAATTTTTAAAAAGAATATCATAAAACGAAGAAACATTAGAAAATTTCGATCCTTATTTTATTCATTCTGTTAATCAGGGCAGTACTTATTCAACAATAATCCTTCAAAAATGTGTTTTGACTAAAGAAGAGTATTTACAGATCACTAATTAAAATGTGATAGCAGCGGAGGCAAGATTGTCATCCCAGAGTTTATAGTTTAACAACATAGAAAAGCTGTATAGCTACACATTGCCCAATTAATTTTGGATGGGATGCAATTAGTTGTTGAGTGTCTCAGGTTATAAATATTCTGATGGAGAAAGAAGGAAGTTATTTCTTTGAATGGAGTTGGCAGGTTTTCTATTTTTAACGAGTCTTAAAAAAGTGGGAGGTTTAATTTAGCTTCATAACTAATATTGCAAGATAATAGCTCAAAACCCTTTATTTTTAACAACTTGTTTATTACTGGAGTTTATATGCATTTCTCTTGACTGGTCCTCAGTAGGCATAGAGAAAAGACATCTCCCCGTGTATTAATAACATGGCTGCTAGGAGACTATCTTCATGAAGACATCATTACAAGTCTTTTCTGTTACCAGAGGTTTTATAAAACATACAGGTGAATAACATATTGGTCTGCAATTTAGTGATAGCATTTGGAAGGTCAGATGACTTCAGGAGACAGTTGGGAAAACTAGAAGGCTTGTGATAAGAAATAAAAAAAAGATAAGATGCAGTCTAACAAAGCCAATTCAATGCAAGCAACAGAAGGAACAGGGCTAATAGAGGGTGTGTATTTAAATAATAGAAAAAAAGTAGTAAAAAGCACAAACAAGAAGCAGATTTATAGGATAAGCAAACGGTTGAGATTAACATATGGAAACCAGACTGCAAGAATGGATCAGAAGAGAGAAACAGTCACCTGGAGATAAATATAGCAGCAGATAAGAAGGAATGAAAACATTGGATGGAGGCTTTATTTCCTATCTTGAAAAGATCTAGGGGAAAGAGCAACTAGCCACCTTAAACAGTTTGAAAACTGTGTACTTCTTCCTTTCTCAAGAGGGTTATGCAATTTTAAAACGTTAAAGTAGACCTTTAAAAAACACGGGCATTGCTCTCCATGTTATTTTAAAACACTTTTTTCATTCATTAAGCACAATTAAGCTATCAAGTCCTCTGTTTTTTAACTATGCAAAACACAGTCCCCACAGCCAGAAGCACAGTGTGTTAGAAACATCAGGAACAATTCTGGACTTGCACAAAATATAATTGGCCAATTTGAGGACATTGTTTTGCACAGTGTGATGTGTCTCATACATTTTTCATATAGAGGCAATGCATTTTATAAGGCACACAATAAGCATATGGAAATGTATGCATTCTCGAGGCTGGAAAGATCAGTCGGGGGATGGGAGACCGGGAACAGAGCTGAACTGCATGGCTAGATTCCTAAGCTCTGAAACTTGACAAGCTTGGGAAAAACGATTCTAAGCAGGCTTTGCAAGGCACTTATAATTCTAATTATATCTGTTGCATTCCATTTTTTTCCTTGCAATACTTTCTTTACTGGTTTTAAGTGTTTTTAATGTCTGATAGGAAAGTGGAGGTCTAAAGAGGGTGAGAATTTGCTTAGCAGACAAGCTTAGCCTTGCCCTTGCTAATTTTGTTCCTTACCCAACTGTGCCTTTTCCTACTATTTTATATTGTGACCCACCTTTCCACTAATTGATGTCTTTATTTTTCACCACTTTTGCTAATTCTACAAATTATGATCCTACTTAAATGTTGTCAAGTTCAATCAGTATCCTCTTTTGACCAACATCAGGGTAAATGTTTATTAATCTTTCATTGATTGACATGTAGTAGCATTAAACATTGCAGATGTGCAAGCATAGAGTACTGAAGAGGCACTGAAACATGGTGGGGAAAGGCCCCCAGTGAGCGTGAGCCTGTGTTTGTGCAGAGTTGGGACTGCGAGGTAGAAGGAGCACACTGCACCATTCACTTCTCTATACACTCAGTCAGCACTTGCTGACCACAGCATTTGGTACAAAGCACATTTGTACTAAGTTTAGGATGCCTTTTCAAAATTTCAAGCCAAACCTACAGACATAACATTTAATCTGTGTAATTCAGTTTCATTTAAAAAGAAGAAAGAATGTCCTTGCTATAGTTTGAATCCACAATGTTGCCCTGTGCCCAGTGTTGAAGGCTTAGTTTGCAGCTTACTGCTACTGGGAGGTGGTGCAAGAATTGGCGTCTACCGGGAGCTCTTTCATTATTAGGGGTATGCACTTGAGGGAGCTTATGCACCCATAGTGTCTTCTTTCTCCTTTTGCTTTCTAGGCATGAAGTGAAGAGCTCTCCTCCACCTTGTGCTCCCTGCCATGATGTATTACCCCTCCCCCCCACATAGTCCTGAAAGCAATTGGCCAACTGATCGTGGACTGAAATCTCTGAAACTTTGAGCTAAAATAAATCTTCTTTCTTATAAATTTAGTAACTCAGGTATTTTGTTATAGTAATGGGAGCTGACTAACATAGCCCTTTTTATTCATTTTCAATTTTAAATTCATTACATATTGTTCAACATATACAAGATGCCTTCTGTATGTAAAGTACCATTAACTGAATGTGGAGATGGATGAACTGAGACTTCTATAAGAAATTGACACTTGAACATGGGAGAGAGAGCTGTGTAGGAATAAACATGAGCCAAACATTTGTTCTTCTTTGAAATTAAATATTCATTAACTGACTATGATATGTCAGGAACTATGCTGGGGGATGAGGCTATATTGATGAAGAGTACACAGTATTTGTTCTCAAAGGATTTGATAACTAGGACAGAGGTGCACACATGTAAATAAACAATGGTAGCAATACAGTAACTCCTGTTAGGCAGTCAACAGGCAAGAAGTTCTCTGAACCCTGAGAAAGAGGAGGCTGGCTTGGTTTCCTAGAAAAACTGGCTTGGTGTTTTGGGGTCTATAGTGGAGGTTACATTTCACTCTATTGTGTTAGATTATAAGCCAGTAAGTAACCACCTCTGCCATGTCCAGTGCAGCTCTTGAATTTCTTGTGGAGAGGATGGTGGAGGATGAAGAAATGGAGACAAGAGTTGGAATGCAGAAAGCTGAGGTCAGACAGAACCTTATCTCCTGATGGGAGAAAAAGGAACTGCTCAACAACTGCAATATGTTTATTTATACACTCAGGAGGTTGACATCATTTGAAATTCCACTGCCTAACAACTTGTTTGCCCGGCTTACCTTGGGCACCTCATGTTCTTGGAGCTGGAATAGCTTGTTCATGTGGCTTACCTCAGCATTCTGTGTTCTCAGGGCTGGCCTTGCTTTAGCCCTGTGGTGTGATTGATCTCCAGCTTCAGCTGCTGTCCTCATACCTCCTTTATTGCCTAAGCATGTTTGAGCTAGATTTCTGACACCTAGAGTCAAAGGATTCTTTAAAATTCACAACCAGAGCCTTGTATAATTAGTGATCTAAAAATAGGGCAAATGTTTAAATTTTTAAAAAGTGCTGTATTAGTAAAAGACATATTGCCATTAATTGCCCTTAAAACACATCCTTTCACTTTGTACATGCTTGTCTTATCATTCTGAAGCAATTCTAGACATCCTCTTTGATGAGTGTCTTTACAAGGCATGATCAAAAATACAGTGAATGCTGTTGCCAAATGCCATAGAATGGAAAGGCAAACTTGTGAAAGCATTGCAGTGCCCTCATGCACCTTATTCACCTGTTCTGGCACTGTGAAGTTTTGGCTTCACAGCTATTTTGACTTCTCTAGAGTCAAAATAACCATGAATGATAAATGTTTTGGATGAAATCAGCACAAAGAGGTAGCCATGACAACACAAAGGCAGTCAGGGAAGAGGACTTCCAGAACTGCTTCTGAAAGTGCCAAGAATGATGAGATAGTGTGTTGAAGTGAAGGGGGTGTGTTTTGAGAGAAGTAATGACAGTGTGTCTTTCACTATAATAAACTCTTAAAAATGTAAACACACACTGAATTTTTTAATCATAGCTTGTACATCATAGGAAAAGTAGAGAAATAATAAGGAACCATAGTACAATACTTCTTCTGTCTTTTAACTAGAAATATTACTTCATTTACATTTAAATTATCTTCTTGCACATTTATAGTAATCTTGTTTATGTATTTGGAAAACATTTTGTGTTTTTTATTTACCGCGGTTTTTCTTATTTTTTGGATATGTATTGGATTTATTACGTGTTTTATCATTTCATATTTTCTGTTTAATTATTTGGAAGTTAAACATTCTATTTCTATTCATTTTGTGCTATTTTTTTTAATCCCAAGGGTTAAGTAAGTTATTAATCAGTATGTCCCTATTAGATGAGATATTGTACTGCTATAATTTCATTTGTATTTACTTCCATGTACAAAATCATTATCCAGCATTTTAAATTTACTCTCTCATTAATCATTATTACTATTATTATATTTATAGTCTACATTTGTGCATATGTACTGCATGTTTATAAATTTTATTTTTGGCAATTTCTTTTCTTTTCTTTTCTTTTCTTTTCTTTTTTTTTTTTTTGTGGCACCAGGGATTGAACTCATGACCTTGTGCTTGCCAGGCAGGTGCTTAGGCCACTGAACTAAATCCCCAGCCCTTGTCTTTTTGAGACAGGGTCTTGCTATGCAGCTCAGACTGGCCGTGACTCACTTTGTAGCCCAGCCTGGTCTCGAACTCACAACAGTCCTCCTGTCTCAACCTCCCGAGTGCTGGGATTACAGGCATGCACCACTGGGCCTGGCTTTTAATATTATTTTCTTTGGGGGTTATTTTTCTCATTTTGAGGTATGTGTATCTTTTAGCAATTATTTCAGCTGTTTGGTGTAGTAAAATCTTTTTTGTCTTTGTCTGGAAAAATCTTTAACCTCAAATTTGAAGGCCAGTTCAATTTGTTTATGATTCTTGGGTGATAGATGTACTTGGTATTGCTTTTGTGTACTATCAAGAATCATTCCCGGCTTTCTATATTCTACCCATTGCTCAAGAAGCTGATCTAGGTAGACTGAGTCAACAATCTCTTTGGTTTTTAGTTGGGTAAAGCAATGTGAGACTTTGGCATGAGCAGGATGGAGGGATGAGATTGAGGACGGAGTATTTATTTTCTCCATGCCTCTGTGCTGAATCACTTTGGGTTGACTACTTCCCTTGACCCAGCCAAATCAACAGGTGAGGGGCCTGCCAGCAGCAGGACAAGTCAATGGACCC
Source organism: Cuniculus paca (assembly GCA_004365215.1). Classification (NCBI taxonomy): domain Eukaryota; kingdom Metazoa; phylum Chordata; class Mammalia; order Rodentia; family Cuniculidae; genus Cuniculus; species Cuniculus paca. The sequence continues at coordinate 70 of RJWT010024150.1, read as the reverse complement.
TTGCAGAATGGTCTTTTCAGTGCTTTGTCCCATCAAGGCTGGTGAGAGGCTGGCTTAGCACCCAGCCATG
>RJWT010024149.1:0-16553 GCA_004365215.1 Cuniculus paca | reverse complement strand
TGAATTCAGGATATTTTCCCATTTGTTTATATCTTTTCCAATTCCCTTCACCAAAGTTTTATAGTTTTCACTGTACAGATCTTCCACTTATTTGTTTTATTCCTAAATTTTTGTAGCTATTATAAACATACTTTTTTTTCAGATTATTTGCTATTAGTATATGGAAGTGATACTGAGTTTTTGATAAATTTATTGATATATTTTAGATATACATAATGATAACATTCATCATAGGGAATTTGTACCTGTACATGATATATCTTGATTCTTCTTTTTTACCCAATCCCCTCTCCTCTTTTTAGCCCTCCTTATTTACAAAAGCATTGTTTTCATTTTTCCTTCTATTCTCTTTTTTTCTATTCCCATTCTTTCTTTCTCCTTCTGACCTCCCCTGTTTTCCTTCCCATTTGAACATTTTCTTCCTACTTTCTAATATCTATTATGCATCTTCATCCTTATTTACACTTTTAGTTTCTCACGCCAGAGAAACAATATGATATTTAAACATATGGACCTAATTTATCACTTAAGAGTATGGTCTTGTTGTAGTCAGGGTTTACAATGGAAAAGATTTAATACAGGACATATAGTTACACATAGTTTATAGGAATATTTTATAATATTCACTGAAAGAGTCAAACACAAAAGAGTGCAGGAGATCTGTCCACACACTACAGACACAAAAAATCCATCTGAGGGCCTGGATCTCACAGCAGTGTCCTCCATGTGTCCAACTGGAGGTCTAGAGTCCACATCCATGTTTCATGCAAGTATGTATCAAAGACCTGCACTGGAAAGACCTAAAGGTCAGTGGGGGAAGCTAGAAAGTCTGCCACCAGGAAGAAGGATCTGCACCAGCAGGCAGAAGGATCTGCACTGAAGCAAAAAGAGACACTCAAAGTGAGGACCAGAAATCCCCCAAAGAGAACAGCAGCCACCTTCAGTGTCAGTGAGAACCTGAGCTCCTCTGACAATGAGAGCAACCGAGTGCATATCAGGAAACCCAGCACAACAAACTTCTCCAGGAGAATCAACAGTGTACCATCTTCCCCTCCTTCTGCTTTTCATGCTGTTGGCAACAATCCTCAGATGGGCCTTCCACACCCAGCATCATGCTGATTCAGCAACTGAGTGTCACAAGTTGACCATTAGTTAATCCACCATGAGCCACCCCTGATAGACTTGATAACCAGAAACATTTCCTTAAGCCATAGTTTCCAGGGGCAGATTTGTTAAAGTTAGCATCTCTTGTCTTTTTACGTTATTATAACAATTACATATATACAATTCTTATTGCACTCATTCCCACACCAAAACCAAAGTCAAAGGGTGATCAAAATTCAAGGTTAAAACCATAATAGTTTGACTAATTAACCTGATTACAAACATATAGCTAAAAATTACACTAAAATTATATTAAAAGACTACTACAATCACAGTTTTGGCTTCCAATTAACTTTTAACAACAGGGTGTGGTAACACTAAGAAACACCCCAAGCAATCTCCTGTATTTCAAATATACTCCTTCCTCTGTGGTGAAAGGCCTTAGGTCATTTTTCAAAAAGTAACTAGCACAGGTCTCAAGGTGCATTCATTTAGCTAGAAATGTCTCAAGTTTATACTTCTTTATGGCTGAGTAGTCCTCCATTGTATATTTAAAAAATGCATCTTCTTTATCCGTTCATTGGTTGATGGGCATTTGGGTTGTTTCCAAGATTTAGCTATTATGAACTGTGCCACTATAAACGTGTGTGCATAGATCTCTGTGTTATGATGATTTTAATTATTTTAGGAAGCTACCAAATAGGGGAATACCTGGGTCAAATGGAACCTCTAGTTTTTGGTTTTTTTTTTTTTTTTTTTTTTTGCGGCACCGGGGATTGAACTCATGACCTTGCGCTTGCCAGGCAGGCACTTAGACCGCTGAGCTAGTTCCCCAGCCCTGTTTTTGAGACAGGGTCTCACTATGCCGTTCAGGCTGGCCTTGAGCTCACTTTGTAGCCCAGGCTGGTCTCGAACTCACAATGATCTGCCTGTCTCAGCCTCCCAAGTGCTGGGATTACAGGCGTGAGCCACCTCGTCCGGCTTAGTTTTAGTTTTTTAAGGAATCTCCACACTGATTGCACAGTGGTTGTACCAGTCTATACTCCCACCAAGAGTGAAGAAGTGTTCCTTTTTTCTCATAGCCCTGAAAGCATTTATTATTGGTTAGTTTTTTCATAATAGCCATTTTTTCTGGAATGAGATGAAATCCCAGCATTTTATTTTATTTTATTTTATTTTTGCGGCACCAGGGATTGAATTCACGACGTTGCGCTTGCCGGGCAGGTGCTTAGACCGCTGAGCTAGATTCCCAGCCCTGTTTTTGAGACAGGGTCTCACTATGCCATTCAGGCTGGCCTTGAGCTCACTTTGTAGCCCAGGCTGGTCTCGAACTCACAACGATCCACCTGTCTCAGCCTCCCGAGTGCTGGGATTACAGGGGTGAGCCACCACGCCCGGCTTACTATCCCAGCATTTTAATTTGAATCTTTTGAACATTTTTTCATGTATTTATGTGCCATTTTTACTTATTCATCTGAGAAATGTCTATTTCAAATGTCCATCTTTGAATTGGGACTTTAAATTGGGGTATGTGTGATATTTTTCAGTTCTTTATATATTCTAGATATTAGTATGTTGCCTGAGGAATAGCTATCAAAAATTTTTTCCAGGCCGGGGATTTAGCTCAGTGGTTTAAGCACCTGCCTGGCAAGTGCAAGGTTGTGAGTTCGATCCCTGGTACTGCCAAAAAAAAAAAAAAATTTTCCCACACTGTGAGCTGTCTTCACTCTGCTGGTGGTTTCTTTTACTATGCAAAACTTTTTAATAAGATGAGATTCCAGTTGTTGATTCTTTGTGATATTTCCTGTGCAGTTGGGATTGTGTTTGTAAAGTTTTTGCCTACACCTATGTCTTCAAGAATTGTACCTAGTCGAGCGTAGTGTCTCACGCCTGTAATCCCAGCGCTCGGGAGGCTAAGACAGGAGGATCATTGTGAGTTTGAGACCAGCCTGGGCTACAAAGTGAGCTCAAGGCTAGCCTGAATGGCATAGTGAGACCCTATCTCAAAAAGATAAGGGCTGGGGATTTAGCTCAGCGGCCTAAGTGCCTGCCTCACAAGCACAAGGTCATGAGTTCAATCCCTGGTACTGCAAAAAAAAAAAAAAAATTGTAACTATTCCATTTTCCAGAAGATTTAGTGTTTCTGTTTTAATATTTAGATCTTTGATCAATTTTGATTTTATTTCAGTGCATGGTGATATATATGGGTCTAGTTTTAATCTTGGGTGTGTGGAAAGCCAGTTTTTCCAGTATCATTTATTGGAGAGACTATGTTTCTTCCAGTGAAGGTGTTTGACTCCTTTGTCAAACAAAAGGTTTAGCATTAGAGTATGTTTGGAGTTCTCTCTGCATCTTTCAATCTGTTCTATTGATCCTTGAGTCTGATTCCCCTGCCCCACCCTTTTTTTTGTTTTTTGTCACAATAACTTTGTAACATAATTTCAAGTCAGGAATTGTAAGACCCCTGCCTTGCCTTTGCTGTGCAGAATTGCTTTTCGTATTCTAGGTCTCTTCTTGTTCAAAATGAATTTTAGGATTGTTTTCTCTAATTCTGTGAGGTTTGCTAATGGTATTTGATTGCAATTGCATTGAATCTGTATATCAATTTTCACTACGTTGGCTTTTCCTACCTAAGAGCAAGAAATATCTTTCTATTTTTTGATATCCTCTTCAATCTTCTTTTTCAGAGTAGTGTAGTTTTTAATGTAGAGATTTTTACTTCATTTTAAAGACTGATTTATAAATGTTTCATTTTTTGATGCTATTGTGAAAGGGATTGTTTCACTGATTTTTCTCTCAGTAAGTTTGTTGTTTGTGTACAGGAATGCTATTGATTTTTGAGTGTTGACTTTTTTTATTCAGCTATGCTACTGAATTTCATTATTAAATCCAGAAATCTTTTGGTGGAGTGTTTGGGGTCTTCTATGTAAAGTATCACACAATCTGCAAATAATGACAATTTAACGTATTCCTTTTCTATCTTTATTTCCTTTATTTCTTTCCCTTGTCTAATTGCTCTGGTTAATCTTTCCAAAACTACATTGAAAAGGAGTGGTAATAGTGGATTACCTTTTCTTGTTCCTGATTTTAGAGAGAAAGCTTTCAGTTTCTGACCAGTTAGTATGAAGTTGGCTGTTGGTTTGTCATAGATGGCTTTTATCAGATTGAGATAAAAACCATCTATTTCAATTTTCTGTAGAGTTTTTTAAGTCATGAATTGGTGTTGGACTTTGTAAAATAAAAAAATTTTTTTTGCTCCTGGGAATCAAACTCAGGATGTCATGCTTGCAGGCAGGTGTTGTGCCACTGAGTTATAACCCAGACCTGTAAAGAGCATTTTTTGTATCTATCGATATGATCCTGTGCATTTTTCCTTTCCCCTGTTAATATGGTACATTATATTTATTTATTTGTGATTCCTTCATCCTGTGGGATGAATCATACTTGGTCATGGTATTGAATCTTCTTGATGATTTGCTGCATACTGTTTGCCAGCATCTTCTTTAAAAAATTATTTTATTGAAGAAAAGGTAATACCAGGGATTTAGCTCAGTGGCCTAAGCACCTGCCTGGCAAGCACAAGGTTGTGAGTTCAATCCCTGGTACACACACACACACACACACACACACACACACACACACAAAAGTAAAACAATTTCATAACAAAATAATAGGAAAATAAGAATAGTTAATACATTGCATATCATCATCTTCAAAGTAGTTACTCAGAGTACAAGATATGGGTGTAAAAATTTCTTCCATCAATATTAGCACGAACTTTCATTTTCAGTGAACTAAGAGACATTAATAGTATAGCTAACTTTCATTTTTCTCCCTTTTCCATTCCTTCCTTTCCCCTTTCTTCCCTCCTAGTTTCTTTTTCTTTTTAAATAATTACTTCCCACTTCACAATAGCTATTGTATATTATCGACCTTATTTACTCTTGGTTTCTCACACCAGGGAGACAATACAATATTTATACATGGGAGTCTGATTTATTTCACTGATGAGTATGGTCTCTAGTTGTATCTATTTACCTATAAAAGTCTCAAGTTTATCCTTCTTTTTGGCTGAGTAGTACTCCATTGCATACAAATACCACATCTTTTTTATCCATTCCTCAGTTGATAGGAATTTGGTTGTTTCAAAGATTTAGTCATTACAAATTGTGCTGCTATAAACATGGGTGCACATATATCACTGTGGTGTATGATGCTTTTAATTCTTCTGGGAAGATACCAAGAAGGAGAATAGCTGGGTTGAATGGAGCCTCTCATCCTAGTTTTTGGAGGAATCTCCACACTGATTTCCATAGTGGTTGTACTAGTCTACACGCCTATAAACAGTAGAGAAAAGTTCTTTTATCCCCACAGCCCTGCCAGCATTTGTTATTGGTTGATTTCTTGAAGATAGCCATTACTTTTGGAGTGAGATGGAATCTGAGTGTTGTTTTAATTTGCATCTCTCAAATGATCAATGATGTTGAACATTTTTTCATGTATTTATATTCCATTTGTATTTATTCATCTGAGAAGTGCGTATTCATTTCAGATGCCCATTTTTTGACTGGGTCATTGAATTTGAGAGGTCTGAGTTTTTTTTAATTCTTTATATGTTCTGGATATAAGTTCTTTGTCTGAGGTAAAATTGGCTAAAATTTTTTCCTACTCTGTGAGTTGTCTTTTTACTCTGTAGGTGATTTCTTTTGATGTTGTTTGCCGGTACCTTATTGAGGAATTTTGTGCCTAAGTTCATCAGGGAGATTGGCCTGTAGTTCTCTTTTTTGTTTGGATCCTTCTTTGGTCTTGGTATCAAGGTAATGCTTTCTTCCACAAATGAGTTTGAGAGTATTGCTTCCTTTTCAATTTCATTAAAGTGTTTGAGGAGTAGTGGCATTAAATCTTCCCTAAATTTCTTGTAGAATTCAGAAGTGAATCCATCAGGACCTGGGCTTTTCTTTGTTGGTAGGTTTTTCATTACATCTTCAATTTCATGGGCTGATATTAGATTATTTAGAATTTTTGTATCTTTTTTCAACTTTGGTGATTTATATGTATCTAGGAATCTGTCCGTTTCTTTTGTGTTTTCTATCTTATTGACTATAAGTTTCCAAACTAGCTTTTTTTTTTTTAAACCAGGAATTGAACCCAGGACCTTGTGCTTTCCAGGAGGCACCTTGCCACTGTGCTATACCCCCACCCCACCCACCACCAAAGTAGCTATTGAGGATCTTCTGGATTTCTGCAGGATATGTTGTGATTTCACCTTTTTCATTCCTAATTGCAGGGATTTGGGTCTTTTCTCTCCTTTTTTTGATAAGGTTGGCTAAGGGCTTGTCAATTTTATTTTATTTTTCAAAGAACCAACTCTTTGATTCATTGATTCTTTGTATTGTTTTCTTAGTCTCCATTTCAATAATTTCTTCTCTGATCTGGTTTTCTCCCTCACGAGCTTTGGGCTTGACATGCTCTTTGTTGTCTAGAAGCTTGAGGTTCAACTTAGTGTTTATTTGAGCTCACTCTGTTTTTCTGATATGGGAATTAATCACTATAAATTTCCCTTATAGGACTGCTTTCATCGTGACCCAGGAGTTCTGGCATGTTGTATGGACATTATCATTTAATTGTAGAAACTCTCTAATTTCCTCTGTAATATCATCTATTCAGTAGGGTGTTATTTAATTTCGTGTGTTTATGAATTTTTGTGGTTTTTTTTATTTTTTTAAATTTTATTTTAAAGAGGATAAAACCAAGCAAAATAAAACAGAATAAAATCAATAAAAACAAACCAGTGTAAGTGACACAGGACTTCAAAACAATACAAAATCAACAGTGGTTACCATAATGCCTCTTGTCCTCTTCCAAATAGCCACAGATACCTTCAGACATAGTAAAAATCAAACAAAACAGAACAGAATACAACTAATAAAATCAAAACAATGAATGCAATAAAGGACTTCAACAAAAATAATAGTAAATCCAAAATTGCTACCATAATATATTTTGCTATATTTGAAATAGCTGCCCATGCCATCAGATATAACAAAAATCAAACAAAACAAAACAGAATAAAACCCAACCCAACAAAACAATGAAAATGATATGGGACTTCAAAACAAGATAATAGGGAATTAACAATGGCTATGACCTTCAGGAGGAGATCCCCCCTAGATGCCACACTGCGTACATTATCATCTGAATAGATGATCAGACCACTGGTCCTAGACCTGCAAAGTGAGTGAAACACCAAACACCACAGCATCAAATTGCATTTCACCCCAATAGCTATCATCGCAGCCTGTGTTTTTCTGGATCAGCCAATTGTTTACAAGGGGCAGGGGTTGGCTCTTCTTGTTTCCCAGTCCATGTGCTGGAAGGGGCTTGGGTTTGGCTGTACCCCCATTGGTGGCAGCCCGCACATGGCCCTGGTTCTCAGGGAAGGCTTGCTTCTTGGTGAGTTCCTGTTCTCTTCCCCCACAGTCTGTGAATCTTTTGTGGTTTCTTTTGCCATTTATTTCCAATTTGATTGCACTATCATCTGATAATATGCACGGGATAATTTCAATTCTTTTGCATTTATTGAAATATGTTCTATGAGCTAGTATGTTGTCTATTTTGGAGAATGTCCTGTGTGCCCCTGAGAAAAATGTGCATTCTGATGTTGTGTGCTGGAACACTGGAGGCATCCACTAAGACCATTTGTTCAAAAGTTTGCATGAGTTCTGATACTGTTTTGTTGCTTTTTTGTCTCATTGATCTATACATAACATTAGGAATTGCATTAGTGTTTATTTGATTTTTCATGTCTGTTATTATTTGTTTTACATTTGGGTGCACTGGTATTCAGTGTATATATATTTATGATTGTATCTTTTCCTCTTGGATTGTTGCCTTTATAAGGATGTAGCTACCTTCTTTGTTCCTCTTAGTCAGTCTTGGGTTAAAGTCCCCTTTTTTTGCAAATAGAATAGCTAACTCCACTTTTATCCAGGTTCTTGTCATATGGAGTATTGTTTTATACTCTTTGATTTTCAATGTATGAATTTTTTTTGAGTCAAATGTGTTTCTTGTATACAGTGTATTGTTGGATCTTGTGTCTTAATCAATTCTGACAGTCCATTTCTTTTGATTGGTGAATTGTGACAATTCACATTGGTGAGTATAACTGATATATATTGGGTTATCTTTATTGCATTTTATTCTGTTGTTTGTTCTCTTTCTTTACCCTCTGTTTAATTGCTTGCCTTTCCTGGTAGATTCATTCTGTTGGGGATCACAGAGTTGTAGTCTCCATTTCTCTTCTTAAAATATCTTTCAAAATATTTTGGCATGATGCTGTGGTGGTCATGAGTTTCTGCAAATGTTCTTTGCCATGAAAGTATCTTATCTTATCCATTTATTTTGAAAGATAGTTTTACAGGTTACATCAGTCTGGCTTGGAGGTTGTTTTCTTTTAGGGCTTGAAATAGTTCACTTCAAGCTCTTTTTGACTTAAGTGTTCATTTTGAGAAGTCTGCTGTGAGTCTGATTTTTTTTTTTATAGGTGACTTGTTTCTGTCTCTAACAGCTTTTACTATTCTGTTCTTTTGTTATATACCTTGTTATTATGGTAATTAGAGTCTATGTGCCTCCTTTATCTACATGTCAAATTTTTTCTTTTAGTTTTTAGAAGTTTTCTGCCATTACTTCTGTGAACAGATTTTCTTTTATGTTGATTTCACTGTCTCCTGCTTTTTCATTGACTTTGATCAATCTTATATTATTCTTTTTTGCATCATCAGGCAGCTATCAGATTAATTTTCACAGTCTCTTGCTATTTTTTAGAAATCTTTCTTTTTATCACTGTTAACTGCAAACCTGTCTTCTAGATCTCATATTCCATCCTCACATTGGCCCATTCTGCTGTATGTTCTTTTAATAGAATTTTTAATCTCCTGTTTCTGTTTGAGTCTGTTTTGTGAATTCCATTAATTTCTTAGGTTTTTCATTCATGGTTTCCATTATTTTCCTAAGTGCCTCTATTTTATAAATCTGTATCTGCTCTTGATTCACTAACCATGTTTTTTTTTTTTTTTTTTGCACCGGGGATTGAACTCATGACCTTGCGCTTGCCGGGCAGGCGCTTAGACCGCTGAGCTAGATCCCCAGCCCTGTTTTTGAGACAGGGTCTCACTATGCTGTTCAGGCTGGCCTTGAGCTCACTTTGTAGCCTAGGCTGGTCTCGAACACGCAATGATCTGCCTGTCTGAGCCTCTCGAGTGCTGGGATTACAGGTGTGAGCCACCACGCCAGGCTACCATGTCTTTTGTTATGATTGTCGTCTTTGCAGTTTTCTGAAAAATTATTTCTGATTTGATTTTTTCTAGAGCCTCATTCATGTGCTTTGTTACTTCCAGTGTTACCACTTCAGAGTCCAGTAGGTTCAGTTTCAAATTATTCCACATCATTGCCCCCTGATTTGCCTTTAGTGATCTGGAAGTCTGGGATTGTGTCTTGCTTAAGTATTTTCTAATTTCTATGTTTTTCACTTTAATTTCTGTGTTTAATGCTTGTAAATTGCTTGTGATGGGTAGCTTTATTCCTAGCATCAGGAACACTTAGTACAATGACTACTTCTTAGAGATGGGTTTTGAGTCTGTTGCAAGATCTTACCTCTTCAATGTATTACAGATAAGAAGTTGCTGTCTATTTGGCCTAGCTCCTGGTTCTTTGGTACTGACCTTTAGTACTGTTTATGACCTTCAGGCAATCTTGGTCTTCACATAAAAGAAGAACAATTGATTTGAACAACTGTGCCACCTTGGCCAAAGTAGTACAATCAGTAATAAGAATATCAACGAACAGCTTAGAAAATGACAAACTGTGGTAATTATTAATTTGCCATCTTTTACCACATGAACACAAATTTTCCAAAATGGCACCTGGCCAATCACCATCTTCTCGGCTGCCTTAACCTCACTGGAATGGAATCACTCACCAGCCACAGCAGGCCACAGCATCTGCCACCCCATTCCATCAGTGCGCTTCTCCGTGGAGACCTCTGGGGTTGCCATCACTCACTGTCTCTGCAGGTTCGAGCCACCCACACCATTAGCTGGGGCACAGGGAGGAAGTGCCACTTGTCACCTCCCTCTACTGCATTGAGGTTTCTCTCTTTGCTGCCTTCATGGGCTCACATTATCTCTTCAGATCCTTGCTAGTTTCCATGGACTCACTCCCCTCCTCTTTTCTTCCTCACTGCTATATTCTAGCACCTGAGTTCCAAATCTCAGCCATTTTTCTACTGCTTAGCACTTTTCCATCTTCCCAGAAGGCTGATACTGAGTTTTGTGTCTGTTTTATACCCTACAATTTTAACGCATTTATTTATAAGCTATTTTTAGTGTACAAAATCTTCAGAGGTTTCTACATGAAAGATCACATTGTCTCCAAACAGGGACAATTTGACGTATTGTTTTTAAATTTGGATGCTGGTGTCTCATTTCTCTGAGCACCCGTGCTTCATTACTTGAGCGCATTCTATGTGTCTATCTCTAATAAACCTTCTCATGTTTATTTTACTGATGTGCCCTGAAATTTTTTTTTCCTGTAATGGGAGTCAGCAAACCTGCAAACTCATTTTAAAAGGGTGGGTTCAGTTCTTTGTTTCAGGATCAGTGACCCGGACTCATCCTAGTGACATTTATCCTGGTGACCATGAAGGTATGTAAAAAGAAGCATCAATAGGGCACTTTTGGTTTGGTAAGTCCAGCCAAATGGCTTTTAAAAAATTATTTAGTTATTTTCTTTTTGGTCTCCATTTCACACTAAGCCTTAAACCCTATAGGAAGCATAGTTTTTCTCTGAAGTACAGCTTTTCTCTGAAGCATAGAGTATCTTTTTTTCTTTCTTTCCCTCTGCACCCATCAGGTCTGTATAAAAATTTCTTTCCCAGCACTTACAGATTTCTCAGCCCCTGGAAAATGAGTGCTTGTATATAAAAACACCAAAGACTAGAGGCATGTACTCTCTCTGACCAGAAATGGGAAGAGGTGTGAGGAGGCACACTCCAGGACCTGTAGTGGCCTCAGTATGTATTCTTTGAGGTTAGCACCACACCTTATCCTTAGATTAGATGGGACCCAAAAATTCTTACTCATCCATAAAGACACCAAATAAGTACGAAGCCCCCATGTAGTGTCTCAGACAGTTTCTCATGCAACCAGCATGGGAAACTCCATTCTGAGGCACAGTGGAGAGAACCGACCTCCAGGTCACACGGAGGAAGCTCTCTCAAAAACCATGTACAGTTTTGGGTCCTAGACATACTTAGTTTGAGTGTGTTTCTCTAAAATGCTATTTTGACCTCCTTACCTCTTCTCTCTGTCTCTCTCTCCCTCTCCTTCTCCTTCTCCCTCCACCAAAGTTCAGTCTGCCTGATGTCACGACTTCCATTTTTGGGTGGCTGGGCACATGTTCTAAGCCATGCAGATTCAAGTGGTCATTCTGTTGATAGCTGATGCTACCTGTGGGAGTTGATGGACTCAGACCAAGAGGGAGCCAAGTGGTTTGCTTGTTTTCCTCCTGTATTCCCTAAGAAAGCCCTAATCCTCTCCTTGTTTCTTCTTTTCCCATTCAGGCTTTCATCTGTCAACCTTCCCCACCCCATTCAAATTCTTTAACTTTTCTTTTTCTGGTATCAGTTACCAAGGAAGGTTAGGGAAGTGGAGGTTAGAGGAGCATAATGAATACCACCAGGTGGAAGCGTGGAGGGGAAGTGCATACCCTTATTTTGCTTTGATATATGATCTGTAGTTAATTGACATCTCCAGATTTTCAAATCCTCTATGAGGTCCTCCTGTACATTATAGGTGTAATAGGTTTCTAGATGTAAAGATCACTGGGGCAAAATTTTGAGTAAAGCTCAGCTGTTGTGTACAATTTGTTTTATTGCTTTCCTTATCCGTTGTTGAAATAGTCATGGTCCAGGAATAAGGATGCTTGTTCTGGACATGGCGGAAAACACAGTAGAGCTGCTCTCTTGCGCTATTCTGATTCTGGGGTAACAGGGCAGAGCTCAAATCATGAATAGATATGACTATGGGGGCAGAGTTTCCCCCTCGGAAGTTTGATTCTGTAAAATGGGGGCAGGCCACACATGCAGCCTGACCCTGATTTGGGGCTTGTTGCAGTGTGAACCCAGGATAAGGAAGACAACTCAGGCAACCTGACCTCTGGGACCTAAATAGGATCCCATCTTCTCTTTTCTTTTCTTTTTTTATTTATTTTTTCCAGAAGTTACACAAAAATATTTCAAAGATATATGGTAGATCTTTTATGATTATGGGTAACTCAGTGTCTGTATCCACAATGTCACCTTTAGGTTATATTTTATGAACTTGGGACCACTTTAAGATGGAGGATTTTAAAAAGTTGTTTTTTTTCTCCAAAGATCAATTAGTGTATAAAAAAAGAGAAAACCTCAAAGCTCTTCTCTAACTCTTCTGACTTACTGGTTACGTTTATAGTATTAACTAATAGGATATGTATTCAGAGTAACTTATAAATAATGATCTTACAGTGATAACATAAAGGTTATATTTGATTTGATTGCTGTATATGTTTCTGTGTGTCAATTTTCAGGTATTTGTTCTATTTTAGTTGCCATATAGATAAGAAGACACTCATGATAGGGCCCAAATACTTTGTTCATATGGCTTTAGAGTCAGTTAAGATAAAAATAAAGATGGTTTTAAAGTTGGTAACATTTTTTCATCCAAGTTGTTAGATGATTGAGATAAGACAAAAATTAGTTTTATAAATACATTATCTATTGTTGTCTGTAATTTAGAGTTTTTCTTTGGTCAAAGATAATATATTTAGCTTATAAGGTGTTAACTGTGCTATGATTTGATCTTTATGAGTCACCTGAAGTAATTGTTAAGATAGATTTAGGTTGGCTCTAATTAAAAGGTTACACTTTCTATTCTAAGCAATAATGTTTTTCTTATGATATTAGGATGCTTTTGGGAAAACTTACAAAACTATATTAAAAAGCAAAGGCTCTGCATTTTACTAAGAGTTTCTTCTGTTTTCCATTATTAGACTTTTGGTTACTAATCACTGAGTTTTAAGAGTTAAAGATTAAGTGTTACCTTGTAAAATGTTTTTGATAATCAGTTTATGATTGGTTGACATATTATCTTAGTTTGTGATGCAACCTATATATCTCATATTAGAGATACAACTAAAGACGTGACATACTATGAGTCTAAGCTTTAAAGTTGAGTTTTTAGAGTTAAGATCACACAAATTTAACATGTACTAAGTAAAGAGTGATTTCTTATGTACTATATATCTAGAAACTAAACATATAATATGATCAAAATTTTTGACATTTCTTTAAATTTGTTTCTGCCATTTAAAACTTGATTTATATTTACTGGCTTTCATGAAATACTTTTCCTATTGTATAAATGATATATACTTATATATTGGGTAATAAGTCTACCTAGTTATTAACATTATTTTCTAAATTTATAAGAGTTCTTAAGATGTCCTTTAATTCTTGTCACTACAGTTACATGCTGTGGGCACCCTTGTCTTGTTCCTGATTTTAGAGTGAAAAACTTTCAGGTTTTGACAGTTAGTATGATGTTGGGTGTTGTTTTGTCATAGATGGCTTTTATCAGATTGAGATAAAGACCATCTATTCTGATTTTCTGTAGAGTTTTTATCATGAATGGGTATTGGACTTTGTCAAAAACCTTTTTTGCATCTGTTGAGATGATTCTGTGATCTACATCTTTGGCTCTGTTGATAATGGTGTGTTACACTTACGGATTTCCATATGTTGAACCATCCTTTCATCCATCTGTGTGATGACTTCTACTTGGTCATAGTATATAATCTTGATGATTTGCTGCATTCTGTTTGCTGGTATCTTTTGAGGATTTTTGGATCTATATTCATGAGAAAGTTCTTTTTTTTGGTTGGATTCTTCTTTGATTTTGTTATCAAAATAATACTTGCTCCCAGGGATGAGTTTGGGAGCATTGTTTCCCTTTCAATTTCTTTAAAGAGTTTGAGGAGTAATGACATTAGGTGCTCTCTAAATTTCTTGTAGAACTCAGCTCTATATCCATCAGGACCTGGGCTTTTCTTTGTTGGTAGGTTTTTAAATTACATTTTAAATTTCATAGACAGACATTTTATCTAAAATTATTTAGAATATTTATATCTTCTTGTTTCAGCTTTTGTAGTTTATATGTATGAAGGAATCTGTCCATTTCATCTGTTGTTTTTTTTTTTTCATTTTGTTAGAATAAAATTTCTCAATGTAGGTATTGATGATCTTTTGAATTTCTGTAGGGTCCACTGTGATTTTACCCTTTTGATTCCTAATTTCATGAATTGGAGTCTTTTCTTTCCTTTGCAAAATACCATTATCATACCTCACAGAACTAGAGAAAAATTCCTAAAATTCATTGGGGAAAAAAGGAGACCTAGATTAGCAAAAGCAGTTCTGCACAACAAAGACAAGTCAGGGTGCATCACAATCTGTGACTTGAAATTATACTGTAGAGCTACTGGGGTTAAGAGCATTATGGCACTGGTAAAAAACAAGACTTGAGGATCAATGGAACAGATTAGAAGATGCAGAAACTACTCCAAATGTACTCAGCCATATGATTTTTGACAAAGGTTTCAAATGTTTTCACTAGAAGGATAACCTCTTTAATAAATGGTGTTGGAAAAACTGGCTTTTCGTATGCCAAAGACTAAAATGAGACCCAAGTCTATCACTGTGTGCTAAATTAAAATAAAAATGGATCAAAGATCTAAATATTAAAACTGAAACACTAAATCTGCCAGATGATAGAACAGATAGAACTCTGGAAGGCATAGGTGTAGGCAGAGACTTTGTGAACAAAATCCAACTGTGTAGGAAATATCACAATGAATCAACAACTGGGATCTCATCTTATTAAAAAGCTATTGGACAGCTAGGAAGTCACCAGCAATGTGGAAAGTCAACCCACAGAGTGGGAAAAAATCTTGCCAGCTGTTCTTCAGACAAAGGACTTATATCTAGAGCATTTAAAGAATTAAAAACAAAACTCAGACTCCAAATTCAAAGACTCAATCAAAAAATGGGCATCTGAGGTAAATAGAAAATTTTCAGCAGTACGAATGGCAAATAAATATATGAAAAAATGTTCAACTTCACTGGTTATTCAAGAAATGAAAATTAAAGCAACACTGAGACTCCATCTCTTTCCAGAAAGAATGGCTGTTATTAAGAAAACAATTAATAACCAATGCTTGCAAGGTTGTGGGGAAAAAGAAACACTTTTCCACTGTTGGTGGAGTGTAGGCTGGTGCAGCTACTGTGGAAACCACTGTGGAGATTTCTCAGAAAGCTAAGATTTGAAGCCCTATTTGCCCCAGCTGTTCCCCTTTTAGATATATTCCCAGAAGAATTAAAATCATTGTATCACAGCAATGTATGCACACCCATGTTTATAGCAGCACAGTTTATAATAGCTAAATCTTGGAAGCAACCCAAATGCCCATCAACCAATGAATTGATTAAAAAAAGTATTTTTTTAATGTAATGGAGTATTACTCAGCCATAAAGAAAGATAAAATTTAGGCATTTATACCTAAATGAATGGACCTTGAACCCATAATCATAAGTGAAATAAATCAGACAGGCATGTAAATATCACATTATCTCACAGATGTGAGAAACTGAAAATGTAAATAAGAACCAAAATGTACAATAGATATTGTGAACTAGGAAGAAACTGTTCGAAATGACAAGGGAACTAGCCAGGTGGGAGGGAGAAGGGAAGAAGGGAAAGAAAAAATGAGGAAGGAAGGATAAAATGAAAACAGAGCTTTGTGAATGGGGAGTGGAGGAGATTTAAAGGAGGGGATGGGAATGGGGAAAAAAAGAGGAATCAAGATGTACCATGTATAGGTACAAATCCCCTATATCACATCTGATAATAATTTTTACCTAAATTGCACCAATAAACTTAAACTGAAAAAATTGCCAGCATAATTGTTGTACTAGGTGCTGGTTTGCTCTTGAATTAAAAATTTCCTAGTAGAACTTTATAATTGTTATCTATTAACATTCTACAGGAATTTGATTTTCAAGACAGCCATGGTTGATAAAAAAATAGCACTTCTCTGGCTATACTTTATATTTCAGAGTACTCAATATGTGGATGAGATGTTAAACTTCAAAGGTAACTGACCTACTGGATGTTCAACAACTGAGGCTAAGAGACAAAAGTTAAAATTGTAACTAGGCTAAGAGGGCAGCCAATACTTTGACCCTGATACTCCAAGGTCAACAAAAACCCAGAACATGAAGGCACCTCTCTAAAGTGTCCTACACCTACCTCTCTAAAGTGTCCTACAGGAGGTGAATTATGCAACCTCCTGAGCAGGGATAT
>RJWT010024147.1:0-16567 GCA_004365215.1 Cuniculus paca | reverse complement strand
CAAAAGGATAGCTACATTTCCAGGAAAACACCAAGAATCCTACTTAAATTATGGGTTCATTACAACAGGTGAATCACAGTCTCCAAGGCTGCTTTGTGTATGTGGTGACTGGCTGTCCAGTGAAGCTACAAATCCTGCAAAACAGCTTCCCCCACACCGAGACCAACCATTCTGCACTAAAAGGGAAACCTTTGGAGTTTTTCAAAAGTCAAGAAAGTGAACCCAACGGAAGCAGTTATTAAAGGCCACCAATTCATCTATCTGTCTGCACCAAAGGGCTCTTTCTTACTGTCTGGCTGGATTGTTAAGGCAAAGACCTTTACAGGTAATGAAGAGTTGATCTTGCTTGCTGCTCATGAATTTGTCAAGATGTTCTAGGAGAAGCTTCAGTTCAAAGGTGATACATGCACCTCTTTCTGCTGGCACCAGAAGAGGATAAATTGATAAAGTGCCAGAGGATCCAGAGGCACAATTGTAGAGTGCACTGATCAGTCACCACCATACAAAACCCAGGTTGCTGAGTCCACCGATGTTCACGCAGGGCAGCAGTGCTTATTTTTCTATGATATATTTTTCGGGAGGACACGCGTGAGGATATATTATGTGCAGTTTTAATTGCCAAACAACACTACAGCTGCAGAACTACTCAAGTGTTCAGGCGATTACATATTAAGAACACTGGGTTGGTTATTTTGGGTTGGGCATATGCACCTGTGTGAACAGGCTGTCATAACCGGGTGGCTTCCTGGTTTCACTACTGTGGTCAAAATTGGTTTCTGGGTGGAATGGGTCAGACACATGGGCTTGAATTTTGCACGGGTTCTCTTATATGAGAAACTCAATATATATACACATAGATAGAGCAAGGTGGAAGATGGAGAAGAAGCAAGTAGGGAGAAGTTCAAATAATTCCCCAAGTTTCCTATTGCACTGTTTTATAATTTTTTTTTTTGAGACAGGGTCTCACTATGCCGTTCAGGCTGGCCTTGGGCTCACTGTGTACCCAGGCTGGTCTCGAACTCCCAACCATCCTCCTGCCTCACCTTCCCAAGTGCTGGGATTACAGGTATGTGCCACCAAGCCTGGCCAAGTTTTATAATTATTTTAAGATATATGCTAATTTGTTTCATGTATGCTACTAGTTTCTCTGAGTTCACTGAAAAGAGTTTTGTGCAATTATCTGTTTGTTTCTTTTTGGTAAGAGAGTCTTTTTTGTCTCTGACTTATACTCTGGGTAACACTGTGACCATTCCTTTAAGAAACTTTTTCTTTTGTAGAAGAGTTTTTAAATATTTCCTTTATTAATATTTACATGTGTTACATTTTTTAAAAGTTATCCCAAAAAGCCGGCTCCTGAATGTGAGTCCATGGACTGTATCATCCGTAGAGAAAAACTGAGTAGGCAAAATGTGTCACCTGAAATGTAACAGTTTCTTCAAGATGTGATTAAAATTATCAACCGCACTAAAGTACATGCCCTGCTGGGTCTGGTAGTGCCTGCCTGTAATCCCAGCACTCAGGATTCTCCTGAGGCAGGAGAATCGCTGTGAGTTCGAGACCAGCCTGGGCTACAAAGTGAGCTCAAGGCCAGCCTGAACAGCATAGTGAGACCCTGTCTCAAAAACACAAGGGAAAAAAAAAAACAACAACACAAAGGCCAGGGATTTAGCTCAGCGGCCTAAGTGCCTGCCCGACAAGAGCAAGGTCGTGGGTTCAATCCCTGGTGCCACAAAAAAAATCTGGTAGATTTAATAAGCAAATTCAGTAGCATAGCTAGATACAAAGTTAACACTCAAAAATCAATAGTGTTCCTGTACACTGTTGTAGGCTAACATAATAGAAAAACTACTGAACCCTGTCTGTACCTCCCCACTCCTTTGCTTGTGAGGCTACTCCCCACCTGAGACTGTAACTTAGTTCCGTATTCTCAGGCCTGTTCGGTGCACCGTGCCCCAGCAGGTATGCCAACCAGGATGTTATAGATGTATGTGTAATTGTAATCATTGTCAATGGGGATGGATCAAGATGTTATAGATGTATGTAATTACAACCATTGTCAACGGGGATGGCAACCAGGACGTCATAGATGCATGCTTAGTTGTAACCATTGTCACCAGGGGTATGGTTGTAGTACATAAATACCTAGCTCTCCCTTCACTCAGCACTGCACAGTGGTTCCCTGCGTGGGTCCTGCTGTCCAGTCGCCAGTTGGCTAATAAAGGCTCTTAAATTCTAATTGGCACCGTCTCTGGCTCCTTGGCTTTATCTTGAACCCGTTTCATACACAAATAACAAACTCACTGAAAGAGAAATCAGGAAACAATACCTTTCACGATAGCATCCAAAAAAATGAAATACCTAAGTATCAATCTAATGAAATATGTAAGAGACCTCAACATTGGAAACTACAGTACTCTGAAAAAGGAGATTGAAGAACATAATAGAAAATGGAGAGCTATCCCATGCTCTTGGGTAGGAAGAAAAGTATGGCCAATATGGGGAAAATGGTCATACTTCCAAAAGATTCAGGGTAATCCTAATCAAAATTCTAATAAATTATTTCACAGAATTAGAGAAAACAATCCTAAAATTCATCTGGAACCAGAAGAGACCTAGAATAGCAAAGGCAATCCTGGGCAACAAAGACAAGGCAATCCCCGACTTGAAATTATACTATAAAACTACTGTGATTTAAAAAAAAAAAAAAAAGTGGGATACTGGCAAAAAAAAAAAAAAAAGACCCAAAGACCAATGGACCAGATTAGAAGATGCAGAAAGAACTCCAGACACACTAAGCCACCTTATCTTTGACAGAGGTGCCAAACACATTCACTGGAAGAAAGATAGCCTCTTTAATAAATGGTGCTGGAAAACTGGCTCTGCACATGCTGAAGATTAGAGTTAGATCCATATCTTTCACCAGGCACTAAACTATATTTGGAATGGATCAAAGATCTACATATTAAAAGAGAAACAATAAACCTACTGGAAGATAGAGTAGATAAAACTCTTGAAGACATAGGTATAGGCAAAGACTTTATGGACAAAACCCTGATTGCACAGGAACTGTCACTAAGAATCAACCACTGGGGTCTCATGTTATTAAAAAGCTTTTGCACAGCAAGAGAAACCACCAACAGAGTGAAGAGACAGCCCGCAAGGTGGGAGAAAATGTTTGCCAGCTGTTCCTCAGACAAAGGATTACTATCAAGAACACATAAAGAATTCAAAAAAGAATCAATCCTCCCAGATTTAAAGACCCAATCCAAAAATGGGCATCTGAGATGAATACACACTTCTCAGATGAAGAAATATAAGCGGCAAATAAATTTGTGAAAAAATGTTCAACATCACTGGTCACTTGACAGATGCAAATTTAAACAACACTGAGATTTCACCTCACTCCTGAAAGAATGGCTACTATCAAGAAATCAAGCAATAACAAATGCCGGAGGGGCTGTGGGGAGAAAGGAACCCTTCTCCACTATTGGTGGGAGTGTAGACTGGTGCTACCACTGTGGAAATCAGTGTGGAGATTCCTCAAAAAACTAGGATTGGGCTCTTTTGCTTCTTTCTGCTATCGAATACATGCTCCCGCCTCTGAGTCTAACCATGTCTTCTCACAAAACTTTCAGAATCAAACGATTCCTGGCCAAGAAGCAAAAGCAGAATCGTCCCATTCCCCAGTGGATTTGGATGAGCACTGGTAATAAAGTCAGGACCAGCTCCAAGAAGAGACACTGGAGGAGGACCAAGCGGGGACTGTAAGGAGTTGTACATGAGCTGCAGCACCTTTACCCCTTCAGAGGTCACAAGATGATACTTTATCATGGTCAAGATTATATCAACATATCAAGCATAAAAAATACCATTGGCTGGAAAATTGAATGTTCTTAATCAGGAATCTTAATCTTTTTCTGTGATTAGCACTAATGGATCAACCATAAAATTTGAAACTTAAAAAAATAAAAGAAAACTAGGATTGGAAGTCCCAGCTGTTCCCCTTCTGGGTATCTTCCCAGAAGAATTAAAAACATCATACCACAGCAATATATGTGCACCCATGTTTATAGCAGCACAATTTGTAATAGCCAGATCTTGGAAGCAACCTTAAAACTGAGGAACCAATAAAAAAGATGTGGTATTTTTATACAATGGAGTACTACTCAGCCATAAAAAGGATAAATTTGAGACTTTTGTTGATAAATGGATGCAACTGGAGACAATACTCTTAAGTGAAATAAATCAGACACACAAGTGTAACATCATATTGTCTCACTAGTGTGAGAAGCTGAAAGAAACTATACACATAAAAGATAGTTAAGATAGTTATACTGATTTCTCTCAGCTTATTGAAGAGAAAGGTTTATGCTAGTATTGCTTGGACGATTGAATGCAGATGTCTTGTACTGTGCGTGACTGATTTGAAGATAATAATGTGCAGTGTATATACCATTGTTACCCCTTAATTGTTGTGCTTTGAAATTTTGTTTTATTTTCTTGCTTTTTAAAATAAAATATAGGCCAAGGATCTAGCTCAGTGGCCTAAGTACCTGCTTGGCAAGTGCGAGGTCATGAGTTCAACCCCCAGTGCTGCAAAAAAAATAAATTAATGAAGTAAAATAAAATACATACTAAAAATAAGCTGAGGTGCTGATGCATAATATTTGAAGCTAGGTGACAGTTGCTGTTTCCCTGCCCCATGACTCCCAAAAACATGGTTGAGCCTGGTGGGATGAAGGGCCACTGCTCCAAGGCTGTCAGCTGGGATGGAGCCTGGAGATAAGAGGCGAAGACTTCCCAGGCTAGAAAAGTTTGCACATCAGAGCTGAAGCACAGGTCCCCTAAACATTAAATGCTACCTCTATTGTGTTATGCAGATTGGTCTTTCTGCATATTCTTCTTTCTGCATATTGCAGAGGTGCTTTCAGGCCTCCTACCCCGCCCACTCACGTATTTACCGCTATTCTCACAGTCACTCATTCTCAAACTGCTCCCTTCTTCATGAATTAATAAAATCCTGATTGGGCTCTGGGTCAGGGCCTTTGTTCTGATGAACCTTCATCCTGGCTGGATTTAGGACCTCCTTGGTGCCCCATAACTATAAATATGTCTTAATGTCTTTATTCTCTCCATGGGTTGCCCTGATTGTGGTAGATTGGAATTAGTTCACTATGATTCCAATAACTTTTCCAAGGGATTACAAATATAAACTTCCTGGACTGAGATGAGGACCTGGAAAGGATCTCTATAACATTTGTTTGTAAAGCTCTGTGAGGAGATAGATGCAGAGCACATGCAGCTCCTCTTGTACACAGAAGTGAAATGGCTTTCTAAAAGGTAGACCACATTTTTGGGTTATGAGGGGTGTTCCAGAGATTTCTTTTAGAAAAACAGTCACAGGCTGGGAATATAGCTCAGCAGCACAGCACCTGTCTGGCAAGTGCAATGATGTGAGTTCAACTCCCAAAACCAAAAAGAAAGAAAAAGAAAGAAAGAAAGAAAGAAAGAAAGAAAGAAAGAAAGAAAGAAAGAAAGAAGAGAAGAGAAAAAAAAAAGAAAAGAGAAACAGTGATCACTGGCAGCACATTTCAATGACACAGAATGAATCAGAAAACTCGCTTACTCATGTGACATATTCAAAATGATCAGGGAGCTGAATCTGTCACTTCAGGAGAGAATGATAACTGTGTTCCAGTTGGCAGAAAAAGCGGCTGCATTCAAAGCCAAACTTGAATTATGAGAGCTACAAGTAAACACTGGAATTCTGATATGTTTCAAGCATTGGCAGAGATTTTTGAGAGACTGTGCCAGGACTTTCTTTCTACCAGCTGGTGCATGATCAGCTACCTCAGCTTTCAAAAAGTTTGAGCATTACCTCCCATCCACAAGAGAAGCCCCCAGTGTGGAAAGAATGGGTTCCAAATGCATTTGCAAATAAGCTAGGCGAATCAACTTGGTACCAGAAGAGTATTAATTGCTTGAGATCACAAAGCACCATGGCCTTAAAGGTATGTTTGAGACAATTTCAAATCTCCACCTGTTCTGGATTAAAATCAAGGCAGATTATCCTGTGATTGCCGCAAAAGTACTGAAAAGCCTGACTCAATTTCCACCATCCTATTTTTATGAATCAGGGTTTTCTGCAATGACAGCACCCAAAACAAGATTACAGAGTAGAGTAGATATAAGCACCACACTTTAGGTGTCACTGTCCCTTATCATCCCCAAATGGGACAACTTAGTTGCTGGAAAAATAGCTCAGGGTTCCCACTGATTCTGCACTACAGTCAGTTGTATAATTATTTCATTATATATTACAGTGTAATAATAATAATAGAAATACTATGCACAATATGCATGCTGCATTTGAATCACCCCAAAGTCATCTCCCACATTATCTCGGAAAAAGTGTCTTAAAATTGGTTCCTCTACCGAAAGGTTTGAGGATCTCTGGTATAAAGTAAACTACAATAACCTACGGTGATAGTGGTTTATTTAATCAGCATTATAAGCTGATTATTTAAAAGACTTTATAACAAACCAATACTTAAATCAATCTTAACTTTTTAAAAAGACTAGCTTTACAATGTAAAACTTTTCTTCAGCCCAGTTTTTTGAAAATTTTTATCAAGAGCAGGTCAGTATCTTCTGAAAACCTTACAGTCTAGAGAAATAGTGAGATTTGAGTTTTATGTAAGTATATTAAATTTTCAATTTTGAAAACTATATAGTCTTTTCATTACAGTCAATAAGATTACTTGTAATAATTTCTTCTAGTAACATTTGTTGGGGTGGGGCCCAGTAAGATGCTGGGGAAAACCAGAGGAGGCAACCATCAGTAGAGAACCTGAAGCAAATTGGTTCAGGCAACTGCTCTCTGAGCCAGTGAAGGGTAGTGTTGTCCAGTAGTTTCTCAGGCCCTGTGACCTCTCATTTAGGGAAAAAGTTATATGTATATATATTTTATAGAGGCAATTTTTAAATATAAGATTACATGGCCAAAGATATAGCTCAGCAACACCATACCTGCCTGGCAAGGGCAAGGCCCTGAGTTTGATTCCCTGTACCCAAATATAAATAAATAAATCTCAGGACTCTGGGAGGCTGATGCAGGAAGATGACAAGTTTCAGCCCAGCTTGAACAACTAATGAGACCATGTCTTAAAAATAAAAAATAGAAAAGGGCTGAGGATACAGCTCAGTGTGAACTCCCTGGGTTCAATCCCTAGCACCACAAAACAGAAGAAGGAGGAGAGAGAAGAGTAGGAGGAAAAGGAAACTTAGAAAGCAACAGACATTGTATCTCCACCTTTTAAAACAGTTAAATATTACATTGATTAGTTAATAACTTGGGCAAAATGTGTATTAACAATTTGAACAAGTTTTCTTTAACCAATCAATTCAAATTAACTCATTCGTTAAAGATTTACTTAAATCACATGCACGACAGACACTTAGACTAATTACAGAAGTACCAGCTTATCTATAAACCAACTTAAATGGAATTTTCAGGAGGATTTTATCCTATAGAAATATGTACCTTACTGAAACCATGTAACCTTCATGTTACCAAAGTTTAAAGTTCCTATTGGAGGGGACAATGGTTTAACTCAGTGGTATAAGTGCCTGCCTGGCAAGCACAAGGTCATGAGTTCGATTCCCCAGTACCAAAAACAAAAAGTTCCTATTGGCAAGTTTTATGTAAATCTTGAGCCTTGCAGTCTTCATGGCAACAGGTAGATTTAAAAAAAAAGCCTTTAATGTTCCAAGTAAGTTTGGTAACCCTTGACTATCTGTATAACTGGTGTTAGAGTCAAAGACCAAACACAGCCAAAGGTGTGTAAAAGCAATATGTAAATAGAAAAAGAAAAGAATATGAGTAAGATGTAAATACAGCAGAGCAGCTGCAGGAATTTCAGCCAATTATTATAAATAGATTAGAAGGTAGATAAACAAACAAAAAAATACAATTTATTATGATGTATGACACACAAAACAATTACTTTAGATCAATGTGCACTTTTAGATTTATTGATCAGGTTGGATTATAATTTATTTTGGTTTAGACTTATAACTAAGACTAGTCAGAGTGCCCCCAAGGATGCCTTTTCCTTTTTATGTAGATCATAACAGGAATTTTTGGGGTAATGTTCTAGTTATACTAACACCATAAAGTCAAGCCAAAAAGGGTCAGAAAGGGGAAAGAGTGAGAAGAGTTGTAGATTGCAGGGTTAAGATTTTGCCGCTTTTCGTTTTTGTTATAAAACCACATTTCTGACCACATCTCTTCACTCCTTAACTTGTAACAGAAAATTCAAAAATTTAAAAACTAATTAGTAGCTTAACACCATATCGAGACAGGATGTACTCATCTGGCCCACCCTATAACTAGCTGCTGTCCGTAGATGGTCTGGTCCAGGTCTACTTAACCCAGTCCAGCTGCTGCAGTGCTTCTGTTTTCCTACCTAAAAATATATCTTGTTTTACTAACCTGTTCCAAGGATTGTCTAGCCTAGTCAAGGACCAGGACATATATGATTTCATTCACCTCCTGGCCCCAACCCCTCCCAGGACTCTCGCGCCTTATGATAAACGATCCCTCTAACTGAATCTGCCCAATTTGCCTGACAACATATGACCTAGTCTATAACTGATTTGTTATTGGCTTTTGTACTTCCTGCTTGGAAACCTTATACAACGAAAACCCAAAACTGACTCAGGGTTGATGATTTGGAACTGGTCTTACCACTAGCCTGTCAGCATAATAAACAGTTTGCCTTCCAACTCCTTGGTGCAAGGCATCTTCCTTTTGGTTCAGTACCAGCTTTCCACAACAAACTCACATGTAGAGAAAAATCAATTTCTCTTAATCCTCTGCATTAAAAGTTCCAATTTTGTAAAATATATATTAAGGGTGATGTTTTGGAGATAGACATCAAACTAGCTATAATATTTTAAGCTGTGCACATCTTTTAAGATCTCTCTGTTTTGTACTTTTCAAAGCAGATTTTTTTAAAAAAGAAAAAACAGAATCCTTTAGTTTTTTAGTATATGTGCTGCTGAAGCGAGCACCCTTTTCGATTTTTCAGTCAGGCTCCAACCATGTGTCTGTTCTCCTGTGGACATCACTGGCCAATTTTTTTTCCTGAAGTCTCACAACATTAATTAGCCCCAATTTTCTGTTGTGACTAGAGCTCAGGTGTCCCAGATGATTATGCAGAAATCTCTTTGCCTCCAAGTATCCTCAAAGCTCCACAAAGTATACAAACTTGTTCATTTCCTCTACACAAACCAGAAAGCTAGAAAAAGCTCACATGCGAGGGCTCAGTTTTACTCAAGTCATCCCCAAGATCTTTCTGTCTGGACACGTGAAACTTTTAAGTAAAGACTTCATGCAAGGTTTTAAAAGTTAGAGGTGTCTCTGTCTATGGTAACTACAAAGCACATGCTGGTTTAGATGGGGGATAAGCAGAAGACTGAGATGATTACAAGAAATCAATGAGTAAACTGGATCAAAAAATAAATGAACAAACAAACAAAACAAAACTGCACAGACAGACCCCAGAAGAATCCTGTGGGAAGCTTCCCTAACAGAACAGGCAGCACTGAGACTGAGGAAAATTCAAGGCTGCTGTGCAGTGGTGGGAGGGGCCTCTGGGGGCTGTATCCCCGGGCTGGGGCTTCATGCACACCTTAGCGATGGCCCTTCAAGGCACAGTGTTATGGCTCATGTCTAGCTGTCCCCCCAGTGCCTTATTTGCTCATAGGTGGAGCTTTGGGGAGGTGACTGGGTCATGGGCGTGTGATACTGCAGTAAGAGAATGTGATGCTGGGTTAGTCCAAGGACTGGTTTGGTTTAGCACCATTCTGGATGAGGATGATGGATTTAACGACGAGGAAAGACCCACCCTAATGTGGTGGCATCACCCAATAGGCTTGCAGCCTGGATAGAATAAAAAGGGAAAGAAGAAAGAAGTCAAGCTGCTTCCTGCCTGCACTGCCATGTGCTGTTTCCCCTCTGCTGAGCAGAGCTGCCTGGGAGCCAGCCAACTATGCACTGAAATTTCTACAAACTGAGATAAAGTAAGCTTTCCTCCTTTAATTTCTGGAGTTTGGGTGTTGTGTCCCAGCAATTAAGGAAGTAATGAAGATACAGAGTTATGTTTGCACCCTATCCCCACACCTGTGAGGTGTTGCTGGCCATGTGCCAGTGGGAGGAGCTCAGCATATAGTGAAAACTCTTAGTGTCATGCAAGGTATGGTGTCTGAGAGGTCAATGCTTTCAGTGGTAAAAAGAATTTACCAACAGTCAATGAATATAGAAAAAAAAAACAGGTACAGGGGTACACACCTATAATCCAAGCACTCAGGAGGCTGAAGCAGGAGGATTGCTGTGAGTTCAAAGCCAGCCTGGGTTACATAGTGAGTTCAAGGTCAGCCTGAATTACATAGCAAGACCCTGTCTCAAAAAACTGAAAGAAAAAAATACAGACATATAGAAAAGTTAGTAAGATTACCTGCAAGAGAGCAGCGAGCAAATTCCAGCAGAGGAATGGACTGACCTGGAGAGAAGCAGTATTTGCGTTTCAGGTGTGGAGGCACTGGGAACACTTTCATTGGGTCATGGGACTCCACTGTCCACTCATCTCGGTTCTGGGAAAGTCCTTCCTACCAGAGTTAATTAACAAACCAACTCGAATTAATCAATGTGGTACACTGATTGGGGTCAGTGATCAAGGGGTCAAAATCATTTATTTATGTTTGTACTCAGAAGGGACTTGTGAGCTGTACTGAGATGGGAGGAAATGGTATTCTTTAAGACCTGACCTGTGATTAGGCCATAATGAGATGTTCACATAGTTCTTCTCCTTCTCCTTCTTCTTCCTCTTCTTCTTCTCCTTCTTCTCTTTCTCTTTCTCCTTCTCCTCCTTCTCCTCTTTCTTATTCTTTTTTTGAGACAGGGTTTCACTAGGCAGTCCAAGCTGGCCTTGAACTCACTTTGTAGCCCAGGCTGGTATCCAACGCAAGGCAATCCTCCTGCCTCAGCCTCTCAAGTGTGAGGATTACAGGAGTGCACCACCATGCCCAGCAATGTGCTTAGTTTTGTAGCTTGCAAGGTCCAAAGTTAATATTCTACGATGAACTCATCACTCAGTGGCAGTGTGGCCTTAAACAATATAACCATGATTCCCCACACTTAGGATGTGTTTTTTTCTGAGTAAGCTGCAGGGGTGTTATGGTTTGTGTCTGGGTGGCCCCCCCAAGCCTCATGCAATCATGCAGGCAACTGAGTCTAGCATTTGATTGGCTCATTATCTAGTGCTAGGATTGGCAGTGTGAATGCTGCACCCACCCAGGGGTGGAGCCAGCATACAATATAAGGGAGAGAAGAAGGCGTACTTTTCCCTTTTTGCCCTTTTTGTTTTTGTTGCTTGCGGCTGCCATAAATGGCTGCCCCTCAGCCACGCCACCCTGCCTTGGAGCCAGCTGAGTATGGACTGAAACCTCCAAAAACTGTTAGCTAAATAAACCTTTCCTTCCTTCATTTTGGGCATCAGATATTTTGTTGCAACAATGAGAGAAGGTAACCAAGACAAGGGGAAAAGGCATTGTGAAGGCATCCACCATTCTAGGCTGAACAACGATCACATTAAGCCTCTTTCCCCCTCCCCTACTACACTTGCACACCTGCTACAAATGTATAATTTTGGGTGGAAAGGGCCCACAGAGCATGGCTACAATGCACACCTCCCATCATTATTCATCCCTGCACCTGACAAGTAACCACAACTGCCTACACATTCTCCAGCCTGTCCTTGGCAGATAACTCATTTCCACTGAACTCTCCCACTTGAAAGTTCTATTTTTCACTTTTTCCTTTCACAGTCCCCCTTAATGCCCATGACCTATAAAAGACCTCACAGCCTGTAGGAGGGTAGTTCCTTTGGTAAATGCCAGGACAGTTCCTCTCAGGTTTTTTCTGAAATAAACCTGTCCCATTGAGCTCTTAACTCTGTTTCTTTTCCTTTTTTCCTAACAATTGTAACTTTGAGTAACTTCAGAATCCGCAGGGGTTTTTTCTGGTGTTGTTTTGTTTTGTTTTGTGTTTTGTTTTCTGAGACAGGGTCTTGCTATGTAGTGCAGGCTGGGTTTGCACTCACTTATGTAGCCCAGGCTGGCCTTGAACTCACAGTGATCCTCCTGCCTCAGCCTCCCAAATGCTGGGATTACAGGCATGTGACACCATACCTGGCTAGTTGCAGGTTTTCTTAAACATACAATTTTTAAACGATGATTTTCTCTATCTCCTTCGTCCTTATATTTACTATCCTACCTTAAGGTATTTGGGAGGAAACTCAGTGGAAATGAGGTAGGAAAAAAGAAAGACAAGTAGAAAGGAGACTAAGAAAACCTTCTGTTAAAAATTGTACTTTTAAGAAGACTGCTTGCTGGGTGTGGCAGAACACATCTGTAATCCTGGCACTCCGGAGGCTGATGCAGGAGGATCACAGCAAGTTTGAGGCCAGCCTGGGCTACAAAGTGAATTCAAGGCCAGCCTGAACTGTATAGTGAAACCCTGTCTCAAAAAGACAAAAAAGAAAAAAAGAAGAAGAGGAAGAGGAAAAGGAAAAGGAGGAGGAAGAAAAAGAGGAAGAGGAAAAGGAAGAAGAAGGAGGAGAAGGAGAAGGAGGAGGAGAAGGAGAAGAAGAAGAAGAGGAAGAGGAAGAAAAAGGGAAGAAGGAGAAGAAGAAGAAGGAGAAGGAGAAGTCTGTAATTTCAGGGACACAGTCAAAGCTACCCAAGGTGATCCATATTTGTACCCCTTAGGTTAATTCACTCTGCTTTCCATTCAGACCCATCGCACCCAAAATTCCTTAAGGAACCTGTAGGTCCATAAATTAGCCTAGCTGAGAAAGTAGAGGGCTATTATCTTTGTGGGTAGATGACCCTTTCGTCTTTTTCTCAGAACCAAGACACAACTTCCTGTCAGCTCACAAATTCCATGGGTTTCCACCCCATCTGGAGACACAAATGTTCCCAGTTCTACAAATTAACACACTGCTCTCTAAGGCTCCACGTTCTATTTCTTGGTATGCCTTAAAGTCTAATAAATCCTTTACACCTCTCACTGATGTGTCCTAAAAATTCTTTTTCTGTGCCAGGAGTCAGTGAACCTGTATCCTGTTTCATGGGTCAGGTGAGGCAAAGGTTCCCATCTCTGCCTTGGGGACTTCCTCAGACCCTGTCCAATGATAGAAGGTCCAGACAGTGTGATCAGGGACACCAGCCCTGGTCATTTCATGACACAGGGACAAGGAAGCCAGAGCTCGGCTCACAGGATGCAACCCCAGCAGGAGATGTAGAGAGGAACACCAGTCAAGGAGCAGCCACTGTCGCACATGAGGGGATCTCAGGGACACAGAGGTGGCCAGTGTCCCCCAGCACCCACAGCTTCTCCCCAACCTGTTAGGTGTCAGAGGTGCTGTGTTCATGTCTCCTGATACCCAAGAATGGACTCAAGGACAAAGGAGGTTAAGAGTAGGAAAGGTTGATTGAGAAAAAACTCCTGAGAGGCAGAAGGGGTCCTGGAAGTGGGTGGCACTGAGACTTTTTGTCCAAGGGTGTTTTATAGAGCAGCATCCCAACATGGGTAACCACGGGTCACACCTCAGTTAACCTACAGGATTATAAGTACAGTTGCTTAGCTAATATTGATGCAATAGGGAAGCAAGATACACAGGTGAGCATCATTCACCCTACCTTAACAGAGTGAGTCCCTGTCTCAAACAAACAACAAATAAACAAATAAATCCTTGTTAATCTGCAGCTTCTAATGCAGAAAGACCAAAGGCATTGACAGATGGGAGGAGAGTATGGGTCAAGGTGCTCTGGTCACCACCCTATGTGTCTGGCACCTCACAGAGGCTGAGAATGGATACAAGCAAGCTTTATTAGCCGCCAGACAGTGGTCAGCAGGCAGGCAAGACACCGACTCCGAGGCATTGTTCTCAGGGGGGTTTATACACTTACCAAGTTCCACCCACAATACTTCACTTGCAACTTTTGTTTGGTATGGGGACTCGAACTCAGGATCTTGTACTTGCCAGGCAGGTGCTTATGTCGCTGAGCTATATCCCTGGCCCTTCTTTTTTAATTTTTTAATGTCTTTTTTTCTTTTTCGTACAGAGAATCAAACTCACAACCTCAAGCTTGCCAGACAGGTGCTGTGCTGCTGAACTATATCCCCAGCCCTTCACTTACAATTCTGCAAGAATGTTACAGGTTTTCTTCTTCAAACATCTGGGTTTGTTAGTCAAACAGGATGCCGACGATGATGGTCAGCATGGCCCTTGTTTGCCGTAACTGTTTGCTCCTCCCTTGTGGGTTTTACAGTTAACTGGGAGGGGGTCTTAGGGGTGAGGTCATCTAGAGGTTCACTAAAAATGGAACCCTAAAACACAATGGAGTTACTTTTGCCATGTCAACTGAACCAGGGGGTGCTGATTACAGTACAATCTCAAGCTGCGGTTTATCTCAGGGAGGCCTGTGGACCTGGCTGTCTTCAAATTTGCCTCCAGCTGCAATTGTGATGTCTGATCCTCCTCGCTGACTCCCTTGAGGGCCCAGTCTCTCTCTGTTAATTTCTATCACACCTTGCTGTCTATAACAATTAATTTCTATCCTCGCCTAGACACGCAATTGGCAGATCTCTCAGTCGGCTCCCAGGAATTCTGAGTCTGTGGCAAAAGTATAACCAACAGGGAGAAAAGGACCTTGAAAAATTAGGAGTTTTCCTTTAAAGATAGATTGTTTCTCCGACTTCGCCATGCTGGGCGCTGAATCCCCCTGCCCCATTCTGCTCCTCAGCCCGGACGAACGGACAGAAAAGTTGTGTCTCCGTCAGGAAGCCAGAAAACTAGTGCAGCCTTGGAAAGGAACCTGCAACACCGGCCCAAGGTCAAGGTCTTCCTTCCCACCAGGGATAAAAGGATAGCTCTGTCTTTGCTCCCTGAATTCCTCTGCTCCCCACAGTCAAAGTCCTCATGCACTGAGCTAGGGGACACAGGGGTTTGAGGCAGAGGCCTCCGGGTCTCCTTCAGAGTCAGCTTTGAATAAACCTTTAACTTTCCCTAAACATTGTCCCCTAGGGGTGTGACAGGCAGTGTGCACCTGAAGGCAGGTGACAGGAAGAAGTTTCTGTGCCAGCGGAGGCTCCCACCTTCCCTTCTGTCCTCCCTCCTCTCCAGTCTGGGAGACTACTCAGCTCTCTGACAAAAGCCTGGCACACAGGTCTGACCTCTTTTCCTGTAAAGGCCCAGGCTCCTTCTGGAATCTTCCATGGGCCTATTCTGGCCTCGGGCCATCAGGACAGGTAGAGGAGGAGGGGACACGCCTGTTATCCCAGGGGCCAGTGCAGGCCCAGGGACCTGATGGACTGTGAGAAGAGTGGGGAGCTGTGGGGTGGGGGCCAGCAAAGGCCACTGGGGTTTCCTATCAGTCTGAGATAGATGCAGTGGTACCCAGTGGCGGCTGCCTCTCCTCCCTCAGGATTCATCACTCACAACGCGTTCTTTGTTTCTGAATCCCAAGGCCTTTGGCTGACTTGTGCCCAGACAGGCAGATGGTTTCTGGAATGCACACTGGAGGTCCAGATCCTTGAGTCCCAGGCCTGGGAGACCTGTGGAGGGGAGCAAGTCCCCTCCACTTATGCCACCTCCCCCATTCTTCCTGGGAACAGGGGAGAACCCAGAAGTAGACGGTGGGGGCGGGCACCCACTGCCTCCCGGTCAGCACCCCAGCTCTGCCTTTTATTTGCTGTGTGACTCAAGAGTATCCCAGCCTCTGTGTGCTGAAGACTGTACCAGGTTCAAGATAAACCGAAGAGCCAGAGACTGTGCCAATCAAGATTTGAGAGCTTTTACTAGCCAGCCGGCGACCGAACTGCAGAGTCCACGCAGGGAACTATTGAGCACCCCGAGTGGAAGGAGAGCAAAGTATTTAAACACTAAAACCACACCCGCCTTGGCAAGGGTTACAGTTAAAAATACATCTGCAATATCCTGGTTGGCATGTGTGCCGGGGCACACTGTACCCAACAGGCCTGAGAACACGGAACTGAGTTACATTCTCAAGGGTGGTAGGTTCGCAAGCAAGGGGATGGGGAGGTACAGACAGGGTTCAGTAATTTTCCACTATGTTGACCTGCAACAGAGACGGCCTCTGACAGGTTAGAACCACGATTCTCCCTCCTGATGCTCTGGGGGAACTGAGCTGTTCATGGGCCACCTGCCTTCTGCGGGGTGGTGAGGAAACCTGTGCCCTGCCCTCCAACCCTCTGCACATCACACTCTTTGAGTCTCGCTAGGAGCGAAAGGGCGGGAAGTCCCTCCGGCCCACACTGGGCCTGCTGGGGTCCGCCCCCGCTCTCTCGGGGCTCCGCCTCCACCCCGTCCCCACCAGACTTAGGCCTCAGCGAGTTTCTCTTTCACTTTGCGATCCAGCCTGAGGTCGCGCAACTAGGGCCCCGCTTCCGTCGCAGGTCCCCGGCCGCCCGCGCCAGCGG
>RJWT010024146.1:0-16594 GCA_004365215.1 Cuniculus paca | reverse complement strand
GTAGTTGAGATAGTTATACTGCTAGTTTCTCTTCCACCAGGATGCTCTTGCCTTAGAGCCAGCTCACTATGGACTGTATCTCCTTAAACATGAACCAGGTTAAACTTCTCCTCTTTTAAATGATGGCTGTCAGGTATCATGTCCAACAACAGGAAAGTTTACTAATATGTCGCTTTATATTTCTTTTCAGTTCTTAGCCTAGCTTTTCATTAACTACTTCATGCCTTGATTTCCCTGGAATGCAATTTCCTCAAATTCCTAATCCCTAAGAATTTGTGCCCAGAACCCTGAGGACCCAATGTCCTGAGGAAGCAGCCGAATGATTCCTATAAACTGAAAAACCCTACCTCTGTCTTATATGTTCCCCAGTCCATGTAATCATATAATAAATTAATCTCTGTAATAATGCTTGAAAGTAGATGGTTTTAAAATGAGCGTAATTTATAATTTGAATCTATGTGTCTTGAGCACCCAGCCTAGTGCATATGAAGGAACAATAGAAGCTCAAAAATGTTTCTTAAATGATATTAATATTCTTAACTTCTTTCTGAACTTGGACTCCCATGGGCTTGTGCATGTTTAAGGGATGACTGGCAACAGAACTTGGCCCCAGACGGTTGAGCTAAGATGGAAAAAGGGGTGACTGATACGCAACTTTCATGCAACACAGGGCTGGCAAGCTAGAAAGTGGTGTGTGTGTGAGTGTGTGTGTGTCTGGGTGAGTGCGTGTGTGTGTTTATCCAAAACTTGTGATTTTGATCTTATTAGGGAACAGAAAAGCTTCCTACAGTCTGCATGTGGAAGTATTAAAATGGGGGTGGGGAGGGCTTTGGGAGGTTATGAGGCCTCCACTTTGCTGTCCATGGAAAGTACACACTTGAGGAAATGTCTGCTGCATGAGTAGTTAAAAGATGCCGTTTGTAAGAAATATGCCCTCATCAGACACTAAATCTCCTAGCACCTGGTTTCAAATGTTGTGTCACTTATAAATTAACCAATAAAAGTATTTCACTATAGCAGCCAGAACAAAGTAAGACAAAGATTCCTGCAGGTGTAACTAAGCGTCTCCAGATGAGATCGTTTTGAGGGAGTCCTAATTTCAATAGCAAAGATCCTTGTAGGAGAGACTAGAAGAGAAGACAAGACACACAAAGAAGAAAGGACCCTATGAAGAGGGAAGAATAGATTGGAATGGTGCCCCCACAATGCCACAGAACATCTAGACGACAGAAAGCTCGGAGGTAAGGCACGAGTCTCCCCTGCAGCCTTTGGCAGAATCATGCTTTGCCCATGCCGCGGTTTCAGATGTTAGGCTCCTGATCTGTGGGAAAATAAATTCTTGCTGTGCTAAGCCCCCGAGTTTGTGTTCATTTGGTTTGGCACTCACAGGAAACTAATACAGGTATTATCTTTTCTGTGAAAACAATTTTCAGTCTTGCAAGTGACCTTTTGAAAGGATTTTCCATTTTCATATCATTTGAAAAGCTACAGAAGGCCTTGACTGTGATGCCAGCTTTGACCTTTTCAGTTAGAGCAAATATGGTCATATGAACAGTGTTCCCCATAGTTATATCCCTCTAGTTCTCAGTACATGAAGTATTTCACTTCTC
Organism: Cuniculus paca; assembly: GCA_004365215.1. NCBI lineage: Eukaryota > Metazoa > Chordata > Mammalia > Rodentia > Cuniculidae > Cuniculus > Cuniculus paca. Next base: position 14,984 of record RJWT010024146.1, on the reverse strand, counting down.
TGCCCATGCTAAGCAAGGCACAGCCATTTGTAAATGTCTAATGAATTTAATGCAAACTAAAGGGAATGCCAGCTTGTGATCTCCTGTGTTCTTTTCCATTGTTGCATTTATCCAAATATCTTAGTCTGCTTAGGCTGCTATAACAAAATGCCATCACTCAAAGAACAACTCAAGGAATTCATGACCACCAAACCAACCCTACAAAGAATACTAAAGGACATTCTAGAGAGACATAAAAAGGACCATGGACTCAGGAACAATGACAGAGGGAGACCATCAAGTGGGGGCAGTCTATTGAATGGAGAGGAAAAATAGGGAGCTAATGGCGGAGGCAATGCAGCGCAAGAGGGTCATAACTATTAATGTAGAGGGCCTCAATGCACCAATAGAATGAAGCACAGGCAGAACGGATCAGAAAACAGGATCCATCAATATGCTCTATACAAGAAACACATTTAGCTAGAAAGAAAATTCACAGACTGAAAGTCAAAGGAGAAAGAACAATGCCCTATGTGATAGGGAACCAGAAAAAAAGTAGGGGTAGCTTACCCATCAACTGCAGAATGGATGAGAAAGACATGGCATTTTATGTGGTGGAAACCTACTCAGCTATAAAGGAAGATAACCTCAAGGCTCTTGTAGGTGGATGGAGACAACTTGAGATCATGCTCATGTGTGAAATGGTTCAGTCACATGGGTGAATTTCGGGTTGTCTCCCTAGTATAACAAACTAAAGGAGTTAGTGGGATCCAAAATGCACAATACATATTGGGAAAGTGAAAGGGGAGGAATTATCTAAAAAGGGAAGGAAATGGCCACTGTTAATCTATTATCGTGATTTGAAACTCATATTGTCCTCATTGTTCTGATTAGTTTCGTTTTATTCTGTTTTGTTTGATTTTATTATACTTGATGGCATGGACAGCTATTTTAAAGACAACAAAATACATAATTGCAGCCATGGAGGATGTCCAATTATCTTGTTTAGAAACCCTGTATTGCTTTCATTGTTTTGTTTTGATTGATTTTACTCTATTCTGTGTTGTTTGATTGTATTATGTCTGAAAGTGTAGGCAACTATTCTGAGGATAACAAGAAGCATTGTGGTAGCCACTGCTATTTTACTAGTATCTTGAAGTTCTGTATTACTTTCATTATTTTGCTTTGTTTGTTTTGTTTCTTTTTTTACTGGTTTTATTTTGGTCTATTTTGTTTGATTTTATTTATCCCTGAGGGTATGGGCAGTTATATTGATGATAATAAGAGGCATTATGGTAGCCATTATTGATTGCATTTTACCCTGTTTGGAAGTCATGTACCATGTTCATCGTTTTGTTGTGATTGACTCTACTCTGTTTTATTTTGTTTGGTTGTATTCTTTGAAAAAAAAATGCCATCACTGAAGAGGTGTGAAGAGCAGCTGTTTACTGGTCCCAGTTCTGGCGGCTGGGAAGCACATGGCAGGTGTGTCATCTTGGCCAGGCGCTTGGTGCAAGCATGTGTTTTCGTCAGGCCTCCCACATGTGCCTTGTGAGGGGATGCGGTCCATGTATAAAACAAGGAAGGCAGACGTTGGATGGAAGTTGACCTAGATCAGAGTAGCAGACAACAATCCTAGCACATCTCTCAGTCACAAGCTCGTGTGAGCACGATATAAATCTCTGCTGTGCAAAACTCTTCAGACTTTATGCCTGTTACCACCATATGACCTGACTGGACAGTTAGAAGGTAAAAATTAAAACTGTTGTCTTTAATAAGAACTCTGCCTTTAATTCAAAAAGCAGTTCCACAAGATAAGTTCCTTGGGTTACCATTGCATGGATGTCCAGAAGAAAATTCCTCTAAGTACTAAAAACAGCCATTCACTATTCACTACAAGTGCCATCAGTGTGCAAAACAAGGTGCTATCCCGTGAGCATGAATGTTCTTTCAACTCGACAGTGAGCCGAACATTTATAAAATGCAAAAAAAAAAAACTATTTTCTAGCAACAATAATTATATTAAAAACAAAACAATAATTAAAATAAGGTAACACTTTATTTTTTATTTTATTTTTTAAGGTAATGTTTTAAATAAAAGTAGATAACTGGATATTATGTGGGAACCAAAAATTTAAGGTTTTAAAACTATTTCATTATGAATTGGTTTAATTTTTATTTACCATAATGTGTTTCAGGGAAAGACTGAGAAAAAAATCACTTCCATATTCTAAACTTCAGACTCATGACTATGTTAATTTACGTGACAAATGAGACACTGCAGATGTGATGAAAAATTCTAAAAGAAGAGCTGTGCTCCTTGGTGCAGGCCTATAATCTCAGCACTTGGGAGGCTGAGGCAGGAGTATAACAAGTTCAATATATAGCTGTATAGTGAGTTCAAGGCCAGCCTGGATTACATAGAACCTGTCCCCAGAATGCAAACCAACAAACAATAAATAAATCTGAGATGGGAAGATTATCCTGGATGATCTAAGTGGGTCTAGTATAACCCTGTAATTATAAAGGTCTTTAAAAGCTGTGGCAGAAAGTAGGACAAAGGAGACAACACTAGGCTGCTGGCTTTGAATATGGAATAACCAGCTGCAAACCACAGAATAAAACAGCCTTGGAAGCTACATAGTGCAATAAATTATCTTCTTCTCCCCAGCATACAGAAGGAGGCAAGCCTGCCACCACCTTAATTTTAACCCAGGGAGAACAACAGAATTCTGACTTCTGGAATTATAAATTAACTCATATGTGCTGGTTTAAACCAAAAGGTTTGTAGAGATTTTGTACATTAACGACAGAAAACAAGCGCATTCACATCTTGCTACTCAACTGGTTTGAAACTTGTTGAATTCGATACTGATCACATCTTCATGTGAAAATTTTGTCCCAGTACTGTTGTTTTTGGCACTGGATTCACTCACAAACTAGAACTTTTTGGTGCCAATTACCTTGAACTCCCCACCCTTTTCCAGACAAAACACTTTGCTGGTGCTGATTTCAGAAATTTTCATGCCTTCCTAAACCAATTAGTCATAAGTACTATACCAAGTACCAATGTAGAGATTTTAGTTTTATTTTTTATTGCTTTCATTCTAAAAATGTCATATGGTATTTCCTGTCTTCCTTAGTAGTTTGGTATTTCAATTTATTCTATATAGTTAAAATATTTTAGTAGTTTTCATTTCAAATACCCTCAACAACTTAATAATGTACTAGGGAAACTTTAGCTCTCTGGTGTTATAAGTTGCACATATCTTGTGATGGGATGAACAGAAGAAATGCCTCTCCACTCTGTCCAAGGTGCGTAAGTTTCCTGTAATTTTATCATTCAAACCAGAAAAAACAAAAGCTGGATGGAGAAATGCTAGGCTATGTTTTCATGAAGACGTAAAGGTAACTTAAGATTGTAGAAAATAACCCCTTGACAAACATCTTCTATTTCAATCATTTCCTTCACCTTCCCAAGAAATGCATGAAATAAAAAGGAACGGGTCTTGTTGGGCTTTCGATGTTGGTTACTGTTAAGGGCACCTCTGTGATAAGATGGCCCTTGACACAGATGAACTTCGTTTCTACAAGAAACTGTAGATCTGAACACTTTCCAAAATGATGTTTGAAAATGTGGCTTAGAAAACAAGCTGCATCTTTCAGGCTGGGAGTCTGTGCTGTGGCCATGGTCGCTGCCACCATTGCTACTGGAGACCCTGAAAGGAAAGGTGCTCCTCCTGCCTCTGCCTTTCTTTTGCTGTTCCTGCCCCTTGGCAACACCTGGGGAGACAACTAGTGCTGTCACTGAGATGCACTGCCTAGATTTTCCTCCCTAAAATTCAAAGGAAGGGGGCCAGGGCTACAGCTCAGTGGCAGTGCCAGCCTGGCAAGCGCAAGGTCCTGAGTTTGATTCTGAGTACCAAAGATAAAAAAAAAAATAAAAATTTAAAATTACCAAAAAAAAAAATTCAAAGGAAAACACAAGTACCAAGTTTGCAGCTAATAGACAAGAGATAGCTAATTCTTCAATAGCCAAAAGAAATCACATTATTTATGGACAATTGAAAGCTTTGTCTGAATCAGTTCTATAAATTCCATGAACTCCTTTTGTTTACCTTGCTTCTAAATAATCCATAAGATTAATGAAATGAAAATTGGGGAAAAAGCATTGCTCCATCATTACTGCAAACGTTTTGAAGAAAAATTTAATTTATAAAGCTATATTGATTAAATATTATGGAATTTATGATCAAGATATAAATTATTTTCTGATTAAAAATAACTCACTTTCAAAAGCTTATGATACCATTGAATATTTGCTGGCATTATTGAGTCATATTAAAAAAAATGTTAAAATCACTGCTCTTATCATCTGACAGGTATTGTGACCAGAAAACTGATCTCTGCTAAACAATGGGAACTTCATAAATCAGCCGGACATGCCCATTAACTGGTCTCTGCCGGCCAGACCCGCCAGGTTGGTGCCAGCAGCTGAGATACAGGTAGTAATCCCAGCGGGCTCTCTGTTACCACTAAATGACTGAATGAATGCATCGTCATTGTATTACTTCCCATATTCAGAAAATTTTGTCTCATGAGAGAGCATGGAGAATATACTATTGCACCACTTCTTTCACTGCAACCTTAATTTCAGTATTTCCTAATACTTCCTTCAAGCATGGATCCTTATAAAATCTAATCAATCAAAAGATAATTTTTAAAATGAACTAGTCATTGTTTTTCACTTGACAACAAAATATCACATTGAAAGAAAAAGTCCATTTCCATTTTTATTTCTTAATATTTACATGGAGGTTATGTTTAGAACTATTTGATTTTGATAGGTAATACATATTATCGATAATATAATTGTGGATGAAGATTTGAACTCATACTCATTCTCTGTTGGCATCAGTTATGGCATTAACCTCCTAAAAGAAAGTCTGAATGTTTTATGAAGATAAGTCTTAAAATTGGAAAAGTTCTGACAAGCCATACTTCATAAGGCTTTGTAAATAAAAAATGTAAGAGCATAAATTATAAACTACAAAGGATTTTTCGATGAGTCATTAAAATGAGAATGTGTGATTAGAGCTAAGCAATTTTTATTTTCTTTATAATTCTGGAATTATACATTATTAAAAATAATAAACAGATATTATGATAGTTTTTCATAGTGATAGCCATTTGTCTTCAAAAGACAATTTAAAAGTTAAAAGGCTAGTTTTTCTCACAGTTCCAGAAGTTCAGTCCATGGTCATCATGGAGGGGCCTGGCAGAGGAAGCTGCTCAGTTTATGGCATTCAGGAAGCAGACGGCAATGGAAAAGCCCAGAAGGAAGGAACGGAATCACTTCCAAACGTTTCTCTTGCATGGTCATTTTAAGTTTAGAGGGGAGCCAGAAGTCACACGAACACCAGATCTGGATAATAAGTGGATGAGGACACAGTGCGAATCTTTTATGAACTTACTTTTCTGGCAGAAAGCTGGATATGACACTCAGCAGCAGCATTTGCCCCATTTTTTATCACACTTCATGAAGACATGAAATAAGACTTCCAGAACTGCTTCAAGGAAGTGACAGTAACTATAGGATAAGAGTGTTTGATGAGAAGGAAAGTAGTTCTGAGGGGGATTAACAGCAATGTGGGGATGTGGTTGTGCATGCCTGGAATCCCAGCATCGGGAGCCTGAGGCAGGAGGATCACTGTGAGTTCAAGACCAGCCTGAACTATGCAGTGAATTCAAGGCCAGCCTGTACTACATAGCAAGATGTTGTCTCGAAAAATACATAAATACATAAATACATAAATATATAAATACATAAATAAGTCTTTTAGTGTAATACAATTTTAGCAATTTAAATATTCACTTTTTATCTTGATAATTATATAGTCTAGTAGAAGACATTAAAAATTACTCCTATTTAAACAACGTAATGTCTTCTTTTAAAATAAAAATGAAAAATTCCACAAACAGTAAAAAAACAAATGCTCACAAGCAATAACAATAGGAGCAGAAACATAGTAAACAGAGATTTCAGCAAATATTTGGAAGACAGAAAACTAATAAAAATGGTACAATTTTTAGAAAGATACCGCAGACCAGTACTGAAGAAAAGCAAGCTGATAAGCCTTCCAGAAGTGCTGAGTTGTAAGAAAAGTGTAGCTGAGCTGGGAGGATGAAAATGGGAGTGTTGATGGTAGACTTTTACATAAACCTGTCAAACTTCTTCATCCCTTCTAGAGATTTGTCCCTGAAAGTGGAGAAAACAATAGAAATTAAGTTATTCAACAACATAAAATATTTACTTTCCATATATGCTAGATTGCAAATCAATTGAAAAGTGGGAAACCAAGAAAATGGTAAGTTAATAATTTAGTGAACAGCAAATGTAACAAAGAAATGTGGCGAAGAAGATATTCAGATAACAATTTTACAGCATTTTAAAAAACAAAACCAGTCCAAATATGACTGAGATGGTAGAGTGCTTTCAGTATGAGGTCTCTAAGGGAAAAATGACTTTGCTATCTTGTCTTCTATGTTTTAGTGCATGAAGAGAAAAGCTTAAGTAGCCACATGACAAAATTTTTGTGATCTAGATAAGTAGAAATTGTATAAGCTAAAAAAGAAAATTTAATATCAAAAAAGAAAAAAATGAACAATTAAACTAAGGAAATCATGCTATAGACTTCACTCTGCATTGAATAACATTTGCATGAGCACAATATTAGTGCTCATTGCTATTTAATTAAATAAATATAGCAAAATATTTGGAAAGATACCTGAGATGTGAGACAAAATATAAACAGAATTTGATTCTAAATTGAGGCAATGGAATATTTTTAGAAAGAATCGTTTTAAGTGATTGAATATTTTCCACACTCACATGTGTAGAGGAGTGTCAAATAGTAAACACTATGGTCTGCACACCAAACCCTGAAGCAACAGCTGGTGAGGATCAATTCAACATTATTACAGAGGACTAGTGATGTGATATTTATTGCTTAAAAGAGAACTACATACACTTCCTCGCTTTCAACTTGTATGTAAATACTTGAATAATAGTAAATAAATCCTATGATTTGGAAATACCAAAACAACTTCACTGAATGTTGTCTTACAAGGTGGCTGTATGTATGAGTTTGGTGTTAGAAACAGCAGATTTTTACTAGCTAGCATCTGTATGTGTGTAGTATAAAGTTATATAAAAGAGGGTGTTGCCTGCCCACTGGTACGTATGCGTCTGTCTTATCCACAGTCAAACTGCAACACTGGACAGAGTAGCAAAGATTCAAGAAAATAATCAGAGATGGATTCCTAGAGATTGGGTTTATTAGGACTTGCTAAAACGGAAGGGTCCATGAGCATACAGGTCCAACAACAGTGCTACTTGGAAGGTCCAATGTGATAGGCCTGGATATTGTTTTTTTCCAGAAAGTCAAGTGGCAATGAGCTGAATAAGTAGCATCTCTATGCTTATTGATGTTTTACCAAAGTGATCACATTAATTAATAGCACTTATCTTTTCCATGGTGCTCTTCTGCACCTGATTATCAGAAAGATGTATGACATTTTGTAGGTTAAACTACATAAGCAGCAACATCTTTAGCTCCATTTGTGACCAGAATTTAGGACTGGCTGATTTAGCACGCACACATGCAGGGGAGCAGTTTTTATAGATTATACTACTTTGCCCATTTCTCCTTGTGCTTCCTATATTACTTATCTGGCCAGTTTTATTGGGGCACACTTGTAATATGCCTTTAGTTGACAAGAGTCTTGGGAATGCAAATGAAATCTCAAGGACATAGTGCCAAATGGCCTGGTTTTTCTCAGGGATGGTATAAAATCTTATAGTGTATTAAAACATGTATGTGTTGATAACCATGCTTAGCAGTTTGCAGATCTAATTCTGTTAACCAGATCCAATCACATGATATTATGAATATAGTGGACTAGGATGATATTGCACAGAGCTGAATGCCAATCAAAGTCCTTTCTTACTAGCTAATGATTGATGCCTATATGGCATAATGATCAGCTAAAGGTAATTAAATTTTTATCATTTCTCTGTGTTTAGTATATTCAGAATCCCTTCTTCTATTTCATGGAATAAAATATATGAGATATATACATGATTACACATTATTTGGCCACAAAAATAAATATTTTCTTATACAGATCAAGTAAAACTTTAGCAGACTATTTTGGTCCTAGAGGCAGGATTATTGATTATTATTATCCCAAAGATCTCTCTGAGTGAATCCTGGCTTCCATAGCCATTAGAGAAACCATAGTGTCCTTGTATCTGGAAAGTAAGTGCCATAGTTCATTTTTACCCATGGAAGAACCCACCTCCTCCATGAATTTATGGGCTGTATTTTAATAAGTAATGATAGCCATCCTTGCCACACGTTTCTCAGCATGTTTATCTTCTTTTCACTGCTCAGGTGTTTTCTCCATTACTTATCAAATTGTTTATCTTTTTGTTTGGATTCGTAGATATTCTTTGCACTTTGAATGTTGTTGTCACTTATATACTTTTGCCAATAATTCCTCTTTTTGTTGCTTGACTTATTTTCATTTTCTTGACTATCTTTTGATGAGCATAAATTTTTAACTTTTATGACATTCAAATAATTTTTTCAGTTTTTATGTCTATTTACTTTTTAACTGTTAATAAATTATTCTCTAAGATATTTTTCCAGATGCTTTAATTATTAGCTTTTAGGGCTATAAAGATTGATTTTTTTATATGGAGTAAGGTAAAGGTCAGTTTGCATTTTTTCTATAGAAATTGCCAGTTGTCCCAATATTATTTGCAGATATAAATTTTTTCTTCACAGAATCAACACAGCTGTTTTATTTAAAATCAATCTACCATGTATCTATCAGAATTGTAGTTTTTCTGATTTATTCATCTATTGCAGGCAAATATGTGCCTTAGAATAATTGTTTATGACATATTGTTTTGACTATCACTTATATAAACTCTTAAAATCAGGTAGCATAATTTCTCCACTTTGATTTTTTTCCTTTCATGATTATTTCAGTCTTCAAGAACAGCCTAATTTCCATAAATATTTAGCTTTTCAATTTTACAAAAATTCCTCTATAAATTATTTTGCAGAGAATTGTGAACTTCATTCACCATACTATGTCTACTAATGTAAGATTATGGCATGTTTATTTATTTACAATTTTTAAAACCTTTTATTGGCAATTTTGTTTAGTGTTGTTTAATGTTTAGTGTGTGTGTGTGTGTGTTTTCTAATTTTGAATGAGAAATGAGAAATGGAGGATCAAATGTATCTTGTAACCCATCTTATCATGTAGACAAAGCTATCTCTAACTCCAATGAGAGTTCTTCCATGAAAAATTTTAAGGAAATTTAAAGTCACCTAATCAAACTCCCCTCACATTAGTGCAGAAAGGAAGTCTAAAAACATAAAAGTGCTTTGTCATGTATTATTAACTGAGTTCATTAAAAAGCTGGGACATACTTGCTCTCTATTCTGCTATCTTTCTACCGCAACCTGCCACATCCTATTAATACAGTGTAACTGCTTGAAAGAAAAAGTCTTAAAAAGGATTTTAACCTAATAAGACCTGAAGAGGTTTCTCCCTACTTCTTCAACCAGCATCAAGCGATTTAGTTCTTAATATGTTGTTTAATAACAGTGTCTAGAAGTGTCCTAAAAGAAATCTCTAGCGGAAGCCATACCTTCTTATTATCGCAGTGAATATAAAAGCTGAAATCAAGTGAAGTGGAAATAAATACACCAATAATTAAAACACTGAAAATGCAATATAAAAGTCTGTTAGCTCACAGAAAATGTAATATAAAGATATATTAGCTCATAATAACTAATAAGGAGTAAAAACAGTGCTAAATATACAGAACTCACAAATACAAGAAGCTGCAGCTTACTCTGGGGTGACAGTTGCAAAAATAAAAATCACACACACACACATACACACACATAACCACGTATGGGAGAGGATGCAGCTGGACTGAGATTCAGGCTTGCAGGAGAGCATGGCCCAACACAGTGACGGCGTTGTGGTGCTGTGAGCAACTTCAGCATACGGAGAATCACCGACTGAGGCAACAGGAAATTCCCTAGGGAACTGAACACTGAGAAACTTGTAAGACTTTCTGGGTCTGCTGAAACTCACTAAGGGGTGACCCGCCTTGGTGCAGGGAACCCTGCTGAAGGCCAAGTACCTCCGAATGCTCCATATGCTTACAGCAGCAGCATGTACAAGGGAAAGGGGTAGCACATAGCAACGCAGAAGAGACTCTCCTGGCCCTTCTTTCCCATCCTTCTCTGTCACATAGTCTCAAAGCTCTGTATTGGAACTTCTGAATAAGGAGAAATGTTTATAAGACCCAGTTCCCATATCGCACAGTGAGGTAAGTAAGGATGAGTGTGAGGTGAGAGGCAAGACTCTGATAGCTGGTACTGTGACTAAGTGATGTACTCTCTCTTCCATAACCCTATAAGGCAGGAGGGTCAAAATCCATCAAAATGACAATCTTTAAAAAACTATGACATTTAGAGGCCAGAGATATAGCTCAGCGGCACAGCACCTGTCTGGCAAGTGGGAGGTCCTGAGTTCGATTCCTGGTACAAAAAATTTAAAAAACAAAACAAAAAAACTATGACATTTAAAAATGTTGCAAGTATTGCATGGTACTAGATTTATTAGAATGATCTACCTAAAATTATAAACTATCTATTGAACAAACTAACTTTGAAAAGAACTGTAGAGTTTATAAATAAGTTTCAGTGAAGATCCCATTTCCATTCCAATATGAAGACTACATTTTCAGTCCTAGTGGGATTAAATTTAACTCCCATCCACCTTTACTGAAAAGCTTTGCTTCAGCAATCCTTGTTTTCTTTTGAATTATTAATTTTTGCATCTTCTGTAAAACTTCTTGAAATAACTGTTTTCTCTATTTCCAGTTTCTTTATTTCTGTTAACTTTAAACCCACCCCAGTAATATTTCCTTTTCACAGATGAATGTCCAATGTCCCCTAAGACTTCCATGAATCTAAATGCAATGGTCGATTTTTCCCTATCTTAGCTCATATTCAGCCAAAGGTGACTTACTTCACCTCACCTCTCTCTCTCTTTCCCTCTCTCAATACTCTCTTCACTTGGTTTCCAGAACATCGCACTCTCTATGCTTTCTTCTTTTTTCTTGTCTCCTTGCCCTTTATTTTTGAATCACTCTAATATTCGGAGGTCCTTTTTATTTTTGTCTATTCTACTTCTTTTGATGACTTTCTCATAGTTCTCACTCTTTCCAAGCCTCCTTATTATTGCCTCATGAATTTTTATCACCATCTCGGTTTTATGTGCTGACCCCTAAGGACATATACACTGTAATGTTTATAGTATCTCTGCTTGAACTTCCATTATGTACCCCAAAATTAGATTGCCCCAATTTGAGCTCTTGATTTTCCCACCTTAATGACTAGCCCATTTTCTCAGTTGCTGAGACCAAAGACATTGGTTATAATTTTTTTTCTTTTTGTTGTATTCCACAAGTAATCTGCCAGCAAATCCTACATACACAACTTTCAAAACACATCCACACCCTGCCTCCTACTCACCCCACCTGTTCATATGCCTTGCTACTTCAGTCCAGGTCAATCAGTGTTCTAATTTGTACTTTCTTTTACACACAATAGTGCAAATATAACAAAAATATTATACACATAATATACAATTACATATATGTAATAAGAGAACATTATCATATATCATATATTGTACATCATGTATATACTTCATCATTCAAACTGCCATTTGGACTGCACTGTTCAGGCATTTATCATCAAAACAACCAGAGTTTTATTCCAAAAGATATAACAAGTCACATCAAGTTTCTTCTCAGACCTTGAGGGGACTTACCAAATCCTTCAGAGTGAAAGTAAAATGTCTTATATTCACAGTGTTCCGTAAAACTTCTATAATCTGTCACAAGCCCCCAAGCTACTAGCTCTTCATTTTCTCACTTAGTTGTTGTATCAATTTCCTCTTGTCATTATACAAACATTGAGCCACAAACCTGTTGGCATAAAATAAAACAAGTATTCATTTATAGATCTGGAAAGGAGAACAGAGGAATCAACTTCACTTGGCTATTGTCAAGGCGCTGGCAGAGGCAGTTTCTCCTGGAATCCTGATGGGAAGAATCAGTTTTTGCCTCTTGTGTTTCTTGGTGCTACATATATTCTCAGGAAGATCAGAAGCACTTGGAAAACAAAAGGCATAACCTGAGTTTTGAAGTATATGATGTTACTATTTTTGCAACTATGTGATGACTTCCAACCTAGTGCATCTATATACTGTAGGTAGGTACACATGACATCAAGGAATCTTGATTTGTTTCACAAAAAGAAATGAAGATTGTTTCACCAACAACCCCAGTGGACTCCTTTCCCCATGTGTTGGCTTTGGCAGGAGTTTAGAAAAGGGAGGGTGAGCTTGGGAATTTTAACAGCTCCCTACCTGCAGGAATCTCTATAAACAGCCCTCTCTTTTCAGATTGCAGGAACCAACCATAAGCCTAGAGAAGCAACACGCCAACATTTCTAATATTGGGTGCTGTAAGATATTTTGTAGTTTCTCTCCCCTGAATATGGGCAAGTAGTCCACTTTTTAAATCTCAAATACATCTTTTGTTGAATATTCTATCTTTTGAATACAGGTACTCTGACTGAAATAGCATACAATAAAAAAATAGAGGAGGAAAATTTTAATGAAAGTGGAAAAAATGCAAACCAAGAGGTTCTTTCCAAGTGACTGAAAAAATAGATAAAAATTTCTTGTAAAAGTGTTTTGCTGATAATGAAATGAGAACATAGGCAAGTGATAAATCCCAATAGATATAATTAACTGATAATATGTAATCTCATACAAGAAAGGTTTTAAGATTGGAAGCTCCAGGAATACTAAATCAAAGATAGATGTAATCTACTATCACTGATGTTGTTAAACCAGCTAACTATGTACATTCATACCCGATGAGTGATCCAATTAATTATTTCAGTGTTTCACCCCAAGCAGGCAAACATTCTTCACTACTCCCCTCATTATAATCCCCATCCATCTCCTGCTGCACCATTAATCTATTGCCACTCTAATGATATACAACCAGCAGTATAAAACATCACTGATTTGAACAAGGAATGTTTATTCTCATGTGTATAGAGCTAGCTGTGATTACATCCAGACCCCGTGGTTGTGCTAATGCTGACCGGGTTTGCACACACAGTGGTTACTTTCCTTGACCTCCAGCATTCCATCAGGCTACTCTGGGGTCTCAGGATAATATAAGAAACAGAAGCATAGCAGTGGAAACACAAAAGGGCTTGTGAGCCCTTGCTATAGTGTCACTATGATTTCAGTAGACACTCAGAGGGTCTGCTTTGACTAAGGGTTTGGTTCCCAAGGGTGGTGCTCAGAGAGAGTGTGGAACCCTTGGGAGGTGGTGCCCCCTGTAAGGTCTTTAGGTCACTTGGTGACATAAGATAGTCTATATTCATTCTTCTGTTGGTTTTTGTCCAAATCCCTCAGTTCTTGTAAGAGAATTGTTATAAGAGGAGCAAGCCTAGCTCCCTCTCACCTCTTTCACTACTCCAGTTTGCATGTAACTGGGTCCCTGCCATGATCTGCTGCTCACAAGCCAGATAAATGGAGCTGCCAAATCTTGGGCTTTGGATCTTCAAAACTCTGAACTATGTATGACTTGTCTGTTTGTGATAGATGGCTACAGTATTTCGCTGCCATAATGCAAAGTGATTAAATGCAGTTCTTAACTTGGAAATTTACATTCCTCTGAACTATATGCTACCAGCAAAATACTTCGCAAACCTAGCTCAGGTTCAAGAGATTAGAATAAATATCTACCCTTTTAGTGAGAGAGAAAGCAAAGTCATGCAGTAGCAAAAGAAGTGACTGCAGAGAAGAAAATGTGGTGGGGCTCTTAATTTGCATGATCTGCCCTGCAATCCCTCTTTCGCATCTCAACCCCATTTCTTCATCTTTTCCCATCATCCAAGGCTCATACAGTAAGCATCCCCATTTTAGAGTATTGAGACTATAGTCTTTCCTGACTGGAAAGAACAGAGATTGAGATAAGCATTATCAGGAATTCAAAAGATTGAGACAAAAGGAGCTCAAGTTCAAGGCCAGCCTGGGCAACTTAGCAAGACTGTCTCTAAGCAAGATTTTAAAAAGGAGACTGGTGATGTAGCTCAGTGGTAGAACAACTGGGGATTCCATCTCCACTACACCACCAACAACAATAACAATAACAACAAAAAATAGAGCAAAGCAACAAAATAAAACAAAACACAAACAGGAGTTTACATCAAATAAACTTAGAAACAATGAGCAACTGGACTCAGAAAGAGCAGGATTAATACTGTTATTAAATGGGAGAACTCTGAGCTTTATGCTCAAGTTGCCTAATGCCCACTTCACTTTCTATCTCTTTGCCTCCTGCTCAGATTCATGATTTTCCTATTCCTCTTTCAGTGACAGCATGCACAACAAACTGCTCTTGTCCTAAATTCAGACTCTCGGAGCATTCACCCCAGCCTTGCTCAATAGCTCCCATACAGCACAGTTTTGTGGGCTTCTTTGAGCAGGGAAGAGAGTAGGGTGTTGTAAGTTAAACAGGAGTCAGACATGGCAGGAGTTCAGATAACATCTCTGGTTATAATGCAGGTGCTTTTCTCATTATTATCATTATTATCATGAAGACTGCTTTTTATGGCTCAAAAATTGCTACATGAAATGGGCCATACGATGAGGAAATATAAACTTGTGATGGCTCTGCACAATAAGTTCACCCCCTCCCGCCGCTAAATTTTTACTTGTATAACAGGAGCAGCCATAAGGATGAGGACATTTCTATTGCCTCCATGATTTACAATGTTTATAACTATTTTAGGATGCTATTTTAGAAGGTCGCT